>BHFT01014494.1:0-54125 GCA_004320025.1 Laticauda laticaudata | reverse complement strand
TATGCCAAAACTGCCACTGCCTTGCCTTCCTTTACCTCCACACCAAGCGCCAGAGCCCTCTAAGAATATTGTCTGTCAATTGTCTTGGGGCTGACACATGATCATGGAGGATAGGTGCTTAACATCACGTGGCTAGCAGCTCGTCTGAGAGCTTCCTCAAACACACGTTTCCTCCTTGTCCTCTGGCAGCACCACAGTGGCGCCCTTCCAGACCAAGCTACTCCAGCGTAGCACAACCTCCACAGCACCTGACTCTCACCCCTGACGACTGGGCGCACGCCTCCGAGTGACCACGAGAGACGTGCCATGGGAGACTGCTGCTGGCATACCTGTTGACTTCTATTTTGCATTTGATATTGACTGTGGGTCATTTTTCTTCTACAGCTTGTTATTAACTAAGATACTTATGAACTTCACACACTGCCTTCATTCTATTTATTAAATAAAGGTCTGTGAGTAGCGAAACGTTTAACAATGGGAATTGTTAAGCCATTTTGCATGCTGCTTGTGAGTGAGTGAGGTGAGCGATGAGCATATGCGGCATGGGCAGTTCGATACTCTTTGGATGGTAATCATCACGGCTAGGGTATGAGCGGAATATCACTGGGAAGGGAGGCGTATACTGTGCGGTATGGAGGCGGCTTCTGGCAATGGGTACATAGCTGCTGGATTGATAAACTCTCCATTAGCAAGCATAGTGGGCACTCTATTGTGCCCCCTCCCACGAGCTGCTCACACCCTCTGGCACCCTTGTATATCATAACACACTGCGTAAGCATTCTAGAACCATTTCATAATCAGACTCTCTTATTTAAAGTCCCTGTTCATTAGTTAGCCTCACCCAGACACTACTGGCCCAACTCATCACGTTGTGATCTGAGAACAGGGCTCAAGGAAGCATCCATTAATCTACCGTATTCACTCCTCAGCTTTTGCCGATCCGCATCTGACCGTCCAGCTGTGGAGTGTGCACCAGTCTGTCTTACCAGGAGGGTATGCGCTGCTTCCTTCCTCTCACGTGAAAGCTCTGTCTGGGGCCTTCGCACATTCCACAGTGTCTATCAGTATCCCTTTCCCTCGCATTCACCAAAAGGCTCCATGTCCCATTGCCTTGAATTGAGAAAGGTCACGACTGTTGCTGCCAAGACTCGGTAGCAGGTGCCGCCCATTAGATTGTGCAGGATGCCCAAGCTTCCAGATACCTCACGGTCTCTGGGCGATGCTGCCATGTGGTGAGATAGTACCTGGAACCTGTGGCCAGGATGCCAAAGGCGTTTACCACCACCCAGCCTTGCCCTGGAAGCCTGTAAGCTCTGTAATACCTCTTCACGGTGAGCAACCTCTAGGAAAGTGTTAGGGTATGATATGTATCAGGTTAGTTCGAGGAGAAGGCGCTGCATCCCCCACGATCGAAGTGAGAGCACCATCTTGCGTGTCATTGGCAGGGGGATCTGGATCCCTGGAAAGCCCATGACTGAAGGTTGTCTTCCCAGCCCCATCCTTGAGGTCACTGGCATATGTATACCTGGGCCATCTGAAGCTGACACGCGTTGCCACTGAAAGGCAATCGATGCGTACATGGAACCTTGTAGTCAAGCATCGACCATGGCGAACAGAGATGCACCTGTTGACAGAAGCCTCTCGTATAATATGACAATAAGTGCCCGACTCTGGCTGGAGCTTTGCAGGCCAACAGTCTCCCATCTATGGCTCCAACAATGTTGGGAAGGTTCCACTTCTGGACACTGTCTGCAATCTTTCTCAAGCCTTCATTCAGTGCCGAGGAGAGCCACTGGAGGGCTTCCTCCAGGTATTCTTCGGATGATGGCCTGCACCACTTCCTCTGACCACAATCGCTTGATGGTGTTTGCACTATGGCACCCTCCAGGCGTTACTGCATGCTCCTTGGTACATGGTCCCCTGAAGGCCAGTGTGCAAGAGTCAGTACCACCTATTGAGCCAGGGATCCAGGGCTGGGCTGAAGGTTGGTGTTTACCTTGGTTCAACCTGGGGTCTCAGCTGTTCCACAACTTCATCAAAACATGGCTGGTTGGCGATCCTCATGAAGTTCTGGAATCTACTGTACGAGTGGTCTTCGTTCTCGCCTCCACCATCAGCTATTGTTACAAGTCCATACTCTTGCTCTTCTCCCCAATCCATTCTCTTGGACCCAGACACTTCTTGGCTGCTCCTCCTTTTCTTCCCGAATTAGAACAGTTGAAAGAGCCTGGTAGATGGCTTCGCACTGTTGCACAGACGATGGTGGCTCACCCAAAAGGAGTGTGTTACGACTCCAATGGTGGGACACAATGGATGCTGGGGAAGAGCAAGAAGCCAAGATGAAGGTGCAGGAGTCTCTGCTCACAGCAGAGTGCTGCTCTGGAACTGAAAATAGATCCAGGTGAGTTGCTCCCCCTGTTTTGATATGGCAATGATAGGTTTTTCTACTATTGTGTCCTTTCTGCATCCTGCTAGGCATCCTGCAGACATCCTTAATATAGGTCCCCTCCTCGCGAATTGTTTTGTCCATTTTTAAATGTTTGATATGCGAGGCGCGGCTCCGCTGCCTTCATCTTTCTTTGTCCGTTGCACTAATGCTGACCTGTTCAGCCATCCGTCCGTTCCATTCCGCTTCCATCCCTGTTGTCCCGCTTCTCCACTGGAGCGATGCGCGATCTTGAGTTGTGCGCCGCTGCATAGTGGATGCCTTAGCGGATATAGCGGACCGCGATAACGGATGACGCATGGGATGCAGATATGGTGTTCCCCGTATGCGTTTAGACGGATTGCAAAACAGACGCGGTTGGAGTACATTTTGCCGCTCAAAAAGTTTTGACGTCCACCTTTCAAAACTTTTTTGAGCGGATGGAACCTCAGATCGACGATGCTGGACGAGATAGAGAAGGTATTGAAAAACGGAGGCAAGTGTAGTACAAAACGGCCATGAACTCGCGGTTAACCAACGGATGGCAAGTGTTTCTCTCCATTTTACATCCTCTTTCCATCCGTTGGTGCAGTGTGACATGGGCTTAAAGTAATGTGTGAACTTTGTAATTTTGTTACAAACGTCAGTCCTTAGACTCTAAACTATTATTGATAAACTCTGCAATCCTGTGATCAACTCAATTTTTTTTAAAAAGTGGGATCTTGTATACCAAGAAGAAATGATACAAAAGGCTTTTAGTTACCAACTGGATGCTTTGGGAAATCTATAAGCAGGGACAAAGTACAATACCATATTTTCCCAACAGTATTCCAAAAAACAGATATTGAGAAGTATGATATTACCTCTGACACTGAAGTCATATCCAAACAGTTGTTAGTTGATAGTCTTCTCTTAAGTCTCATCTCTTTTTATGGCATTCCAAGTCGGTAGCCATGACACTTTTTATAAAAGTGAAGCTGAGTGAGGAATTCTGGGAGTTGAAATCCACAAGTCTTAAAATTGCCAACGTTGGAGACCTCTGCTTTATATGAAGCACAGTTTCATATACCATATTTGTATCAAACCCTTGTTATCAATTTATTCTAAATGGCAAAACCTAAAATGTTTAAAAGACATATCACATTATATGAATTGGCTCGATTAGAAAAATTTAACAGATCTGTATACTGTGATTAAGAAGAAATATTTCCTAATCATCTTGAAGATTAGGGAGAAAAATAAAACATATTTCAGCAGCTAACCACCCACTGTTTGCTTGCAAACTAATTAATGCAACAGCTTTTCTCCACAATATCTGCAATGGTTGAACAGACTTATGAGTATTAACTTTAGTTATTACATAAACTGAGCTGGCTTAAGGAACCTGTTAAGTTTAAGTGGCTATTGTCTCCCCTGCAAAAGACTCTGAGAAAGTCACTCCGTTGGCCAGTAAGTGAGAGATGAGTGAATTCATCACAGTGTGATATAATTTATCCTGGGTGAAAGTTAATAACTTTTCAAAAAGAAAAAAGAAAAATATGAAATGCCATCAAAATCCAAAGTCAAATGTATATGTCATATAATTTACAACAATGACCTATGAATGAAGAAAAATCAACAAAGTTGGGATCTTCAGTGTTGCCTGGAAAAAACTTGGCAAACTTCATAATGGCTGGGGGAATTTGGAAAGTTACATGCTGGCTGGAAGAAGTTGAGAAGGTGTATGTAATTGGTGTGTGTGTCTGTGTGTGTCTGTGTTTGTGTGTACTCATGCATGTGCTTTCAAGTCAGTGTTGAGTCCTGTTGGTTACCTGGTCATGCCCTTCTAGTTTTCTTGGCAATATTTCAGAAGTGTTTCACTTGCTTTTTTCCTAAAATGGCTCAAGGTCACCCATATAGCTTTGTGCCTAAGGTTGGCTTACAACTCATAGTCTCCTGGTTTCTAACCGTGTGCCTTAACTACTACACCAGCATGTATAATCATTTGCAATTGCAGGTTGAGGACAGAATGATTGGGGCTACAATAGCAATTCAGCTATGAAACTCACCTTTTGATTTTTCAGCCAAATCTGTCTCTGAGGGTTGTTGTGAAGATTGAAATAAGGGAGCAAACAACAACAACAACAACCACCTCTCTGAGCTGCCTGGAGGTTTTGTGGAGGAAAAAATAGAGAGCAATTCTGGGGCAGTCTGGATACACATTGATTGTGAATCTTCTCTGCCCACTTAGAGATTGGACTCCATTTCAGTCGCACTTACTTTCAAGCACTGGAAAACACTGTAAGTGGCCACTTTTTGCTGCTGGTGAGAGTGGTAGTAGCAGCAACACAAGAGGAAGAAGAAGACTAGAAGATCTGTTGCAAAGAACAGGCCAAAGTTTGGGAACTCTTGGATGCATCAGGGATTGTAAAAAAAAAATAATCAAGGTGACAACTCGACCCCCGCAATGAAAGCTGCTTTCACTTTTTTTTTAGTCACATACACCTCACATACACCCCTGCATAAAGCAGTCATTTTATTTTTTGAGCTTTTCGTGTTGCCCTAACCTCACCATTGACATTGGCCTAAATTCTGCAGTACTGTAAGAAATAACTCCTTGGGATTGAAGGAGGAGTTGAGGAGTAAAGCCAAGGCAAGGTGGTCTGACGGTTACCCTTACTGTTATCTGCATCTTGTGAGGGTATTACAGCCATCCAGTGGAAAAACTACCCTGCCTATTCCGTAAAAGCAAAGAGAAGAAAAAGCTTTGTGCTTGCTTTTTTGGCAACCCACTCACAAGCAAAGAAACCTGTCTTACACCAAAAATTATTTATGGAAAAGAACCAATGTTCACCCTGCTTCCCATATCGGTAAGACAGCATAGATTTAATTAAGGAAAAATAACTGCTGGCTTTCACATTATAAAAACACCCTCGCTCTCTCCAGAAAGCAGCAATCTCAGTCAAGTGAGCTTTTAACATGGGTTTCTATTTGCCGAAGTATTCTTCTTTTCTGGATCTACTGCATTAGAACATTGCTCGTTGAGATGTTGATGCACGAATCTTATCCTGACAATCACCAGTGTGCAACAAGGAGTGATTGTAAGAAATGCCAAATGAATTTGCTAATAACTGCAATCAATTAAAAGCACTTCTGTGTAGGTATTCAGTCCCAAGAACATAAATTCTTTGTGCATTAAAATTAATCTTTCAGAACATGTGTGCTTTTCATAACCCCCACTTCTTTGCTTAAGACATTCTTCCCGCTGTGAAATTCCTTGTCTTCCTGGAAGTGGAGGTAAACTGATGCCCTCTTTTGAATAGAGATGGGCACTGCACCTTTTACAAGTCAGACTGCCTGGAGTACCAAAAAGCCACAGCTACAATATTGTAGTTTTAGGAGGAAGAGTTCCATGGCTTTTTGATCACATGCCCTGTTTAATCACCTTCAGTAAAATAGTTATCCACTTTAAAAATCCTATATTAATGAATTTTGTATTATTTTCTTCCACACCATTTTTTGTCAATACAGCTGGGTGCTATGGCAACCTAAGACAAGAGTCAGGGAAGGGTATCAGATTTACTCCAAGTTTGGTGAAAATTTTCTTCTAGAAGGTCCACATATATTGAGGCACCCTGACAACCATTGTGAGCAGGTAGAAGCTATCTTTTAAAATGATCCAAGAAAGTCAGTCTGGTGTAGTGGCTAAAGGCACCACAGCAGAAACTGGAAGATCATGAGTTCTAGTTTTGCCTTAGGCACAAAATCAGTTCTCTGATTTTGAACCAGTCATTCTCTTTCAGGCAAATTCTGGACCACTTCTGAAAATCCTGCCAAGAAAATTGCAGGGTCTAGTCCAGGAAGCAGTGAACACCAAAAGTCAACACTGATATATTAATCCTCATCATCATCCAGAGTATTGTTGCTCTAGAGGGCAATCTGTGACTTTCTACATGTTGTTGAACTACGACTCCAAGCAGTCCAACCAGCACTACTAATAATGACAGAGGCTGGAAGCTGTAGTTGAAATATTGGGAAAAATCAGAGATCCCTACAATACCATGCCTAACATTTCAGGGCATTTTGGAAAATTGAAGCTAACAGAAACAATATAGCAATAGCATTTAGACTTATATACCACTCTATAGCACTTTAACAGCTTCTCTAAGCTGTTTAAAGAGTCAGCATACTGCGCCCCCCCCCCCCCNNCCCCCCCCCCCCCAACAATCTGGGTCCTTATTTTGCCAACCTCAGAAGGCTGGAAGGCTGAGTCAGCCTTGAGCCAGTCAGAATTGAACTGCTGGCAGTCAGCAGAATTGTGCTGGAGAAGACTCCTGCGAGTCCCTTGGATTTCAAGGCAAACTGGTCAGTCCTAGAAGAGATCAACTCTGACTGCTCTTTAGAAGGCCAGATCTTGGAGATGAAAGTCAAATACTTTGGCCACCTAATGAGAAGGAAAGACTCACTGGAGAAGTCCCTAATGCTGGGAACGATTGAGGGCAATAGAAGACGGGGACAACAGAGAATGAGGTGGCTGAATGGAGTCATTGAAGCAGTTGATGTGAACTTAAGTGGATTCTGGGGGATGGTATAGGACAGGAAGACCAGGAGGAACATTGTCACATGGGGTTGCAATGGATCAGACACAACTTGGCAACTAACAACAACAACACTGAATTCTAACCATTACAACACCATATCAGTGCTAGTTGACTATCCTAGTCTCCACTTAACTAACTTTCCCACAGATGCTAATTATTGACCAAGAACTGAGTAGAGAAAAACATACAAAAGTGTATTTAGGAGCTGTATGGGGCATAACCATAAAAGTGTCATGTCTATGAATCATTATCTCTACCTTTTTCACAGTAATTATTCAATGAATTGTTAAGCATCAGTTGACTTTGTCTCCCCAAAGCCAAACGGTGAGTATAAGACAAACATGAAAACAGCCCCTCCAAAGAATTGTATTTGATGAGTGTCATACTGCTTCTTTGGACTGCAAGAAGATCAAACCAGTCAATCTAGTCAATCCTAAAGGAAATCAACCTGACTGTTCTTTGGAAGGACAGATGCTGAAACTGAAGCTTAAATACTCTGGCCACCAAATGAGAAGACTCATTGGAAAAGACCCTGAAGTTGGGAAAGGTTGAAGGCAAAAAGAGAAGTGGACAGCAAGAGGATTAGATAGTGGCATCCATGCAATGAACATTAATTTGGGCAGACTCCAGGAGACAGTGGAAGACAGAGGGGTCTGGCATGTTGTAGTCCATGGGGTCGAGAAGACTCAAATTTGACTTAGAAATTGAACAACATAATGTTCTGCATGCCTATGGTTACTTGCCATCATTTTTGATAAATCTTATGAATATCTAACCTCAATCTTAAGAAACCTCCCCAAATGCAGGATGAGTGTGTAAGCAGAATAGAATAGTGCCAGGCAAAAATATAATAATACATACAGTATATATGTATTATTGTAGAATATGTATATATGTGCATACATTATACATCTCCATAGGCTGTTGCTCCCACCTAACCTACATGAAGATCCATTTATATTAGGAAAGCCCTGTTGCCACCCAGCTGTCTTTCAAATTCCAAGCAGAGAAGAAGAGGAAGGATGCATTTCTATCAGGGCCCAGGACATTAAGGGAAGCTGGGACCAGGAGGCTGTATACTCATTTCCATATGAAAAAAAAATGAGTTAAATTATAAATTAGCCTGGAGGGTTCATGAAATGTTATTTCCCTTTAACAAGAAATCTTTTGTCACAAAATCTTGTGAGATCTGCTTGAGTTTGAAAGAAGCCAAGGTTTTGCAGATCTTCAAAGTGACATTTCACTGGAGTCAAATCCTTCATAGCGAAACACTGATCTGGTTCTAATCACTAGGGGGAAAGGGAGTTTGTACCAGTGGTGGGATTCAAATTTTTTTGAAATCCTTACACATACACAGAGACACCAGGAAAGGGCACAGTGATGGGTAATATGAGGCCCTTTCATAATTAGACAGACTATTCCCCAGGACAGGGGGAATCTACCATTGAATTTTATATACCAATAAGATTTGAAAATGTCCTAAATGCAGTCACTATTTTGGATGTTACTGCAAACTTGCAGGTGAAAACTAGCTTTAGCAAAAAACTCATGATTCATTGAAAAAGTCCAAGAAATAATCCAGTTATAAAAAATTAGGACCACTTGGTTTTTTAAAAAAAAAACATTATAGAACAATGCCTTAATTAGAATCAAACTATCCCACCTCCCTCCTGGAACTATACATTTATCTTAGTAAGTTGGTTAATACGATAAGCCAAAATATGGGGATGAATAAATCTTGGAAGTATAGCTTTAGTAAGGATCGTAAGGACAGTTTCAGAAATAGCAGAAAGACCAATCGCAGATTTTAAAAGGCTTTTGTTTTATGATTTATGCAACTGTATGCTATGAGATTGTGGATCCCTAAGGATATGTTTGTCCCCCACCAAAATATGTAGTGGATCAAAATTGTGATAAAATGCAGCAAGGAAATGGATTTCCAGAAGGAGCAAGGTACATTCCAGAGGAGTAAGAGGCAACTCAGTCTAGATTTTGGGTGTGAGAGAAAGACGCTGAAGACAGGCCCACCCTAATAGTTCACAGAATATTTTGTAGATGCAGATAGTAGAGTGTGGCAAGACTTTGTCTTTAGATGTTAATCAGTAAAGAACTCAGATTTTTTGAAAAATCACATTTATGGGTTATAGGTTGTGGGTGCTCCATCAGTGGAAATTTTAAAGAAGAGATTGGATAGCCATTTGTCCAGAATGGAATGATTATGTAAGGGTTGAAGACCTCCAAGATCCCTTTCAGCTACATTATTCTGTTAATCTCGTGTCACTCTTGGCTATGGACCCAACAAAAATGAACAAATAGATGAAGATAAGCTGCCAGATTCTGGGATATTATAATGCAGCTCCAGATCCACCGAAAGCTACTAGAACATGTTTCCCCATCTGATTTGAGTGCTGCTGAACTGAATTAACTTGTATCCTGACCCTATGAGTTGATGGATTCTGATTGAGATAGCTGACATTTCTACACCATCCTTGAGATGCCCCAGAATCCCTGCATTAACAGAATCCTTTCATCTTCACTCTTTGTAAAAGGAAAGAGGCATTTGGGTATAAGCAAAACACGGCAGCATTTCCTACAAAGAAAGTTGAGTGCAATCCCCCTATACAGTGGTGGGATTCAAAAACATTTACTACCAGTTCTGTGGGCATGGCTTAGTGGGCGTGGTATGGCTTGGTGGACGTGGTAGGGGAAGAATACTGTAAAATCTCCATTCAAACCCCACTTCAGGGGAAGGATACTGCAAAATCTCCATTCCCTCCCCACCCCACTAACCTGCTTGCCAGCTCTGTTCTCCTGGGCAGGGTAACAAAAGAAGACCCAGCTGATCAGAAGGGACTGGGGAGGCAGAGAATAGATGGGGGTGGAGCCAGTCAGAGGTGGTATTTGCCAGTTCTCCAAACTACTCAAAATTTCCACTACTGGTTCTCCAGAACCGGTCAGAACCTTCTGAATATCACCTCTGCCCTTGGAAGATCAGAAGGTAGGAAGGGTAGCAAGGCAGGAAATGGTGCAACAGTTTCCCCACATGCTGCACAGCACCACATGGTTTTTTTGTTTTTTGTTTTTAAAAAGAAGTTTTATTGGCATTTCAAATCTGCTCATACCCCAAGTTCATGGGATTGGAGAGATTCAGAACTGCTTTCACACTGACACAGATGATCTTAAGATTCTTCCTCTCCAATTGTTTGGCAGAGACAAAGAAGGAAGGCGTTCTCTGGAATCGACTGGACACCTGACTTCTGCATGATAATTTCGTGGAATGAAACAATGCACCTCAGCTGCTGTTGCAACTGATTGTAAAACAAAAGACGGCAAGGTGTGTGTGTGTGTGTGTGTGTGTGTAAAGTCTCCTGTAATATTTTCTTTTCAAAGGCATGCTGTGTGGTGTCTAGAAAGACCTCAACACCAGACAACGGTCTAATAATCTTCCTTCATTCCCCCCAGAGAATAATGGATCAGTTAGTGCCCTGATGCTGTTTTAATAATGTACAATTTACAATTCATTGGTTACTAAGCACGTGGAGTATAATTAATTTCCACAGGCCCTTCCTGTGAATGCACATAGTCTTGAATATAATATGAAGAGAAGGTAGGAAAAGCAATATTCCTCTCTCTCTCTCCCTCTCCCCCCCCCCCCCCCCCCCCCCCCNCCCCCCCCCCCCCCCACAAAATGAATCCTGGATTCCAGGCCATCTGTGTGATTTTGACAGGCAGTTGCTGTGTGCTACTGAGTGGGAAGTGGGGGTTGATTTTCTGTCACTCATTACATATATGTTTCTGGGAAGCAACAGAATGAGGCACAGCCGACACTGTTGACAATGTCACGGGAAGAGATCTGATCAAACCACATTAATCGAGTTGCCAAATCACCCAGCCACATTAGCATCGTTCTTTGAAGGCACAGCTGCTCTGCTTCTCCTGGATGAGAAATGCGTGTGGCCCATCCGGTCGGTCCCAGGATGTGTGTGGCAAACACTGCGCCACAAACTGGAGTGAGGGAGGTATACATTCTGAAAGATAAAAGGCAAGAGTAGATCCTTTAGTTTTCACCCTGACTGGCTCTTCTCTTTTCAGAGGCTCTTTCTCTATGACTTGAACAGCAGCTACAAATGTAGGAAACTCTGAATATGTTGAGGAGCAGCTATTCATGCTAGGAAGGCAATGCAGAATGGGAGGCAGCAAAGTCTTGGCATGGATTGAGCAATGGGTGGCTTTCTGTAAATGCGATGAATTAATAATCACCACAATTTCTTTTCTTTTTAAAAATATTTTTATTGTACTTTTCCACCTTTAAAAACTCATATACAATTGCTGCAACACTGTGACATCAACATTTCTATTTAAATCAACATACATAAATACATTAATTTTTATTTCTACTGTCTAACCAGTTATACCACTTATCCCAGACCGTATAATATTCCATATCTTCTCTATCTTGCTGTTCCAATGTGAGTTTGACCATCTGTGCAATCCATCACTTTTTTGATTATCACACTTTTGGAGGGGGTACTATCCAGTTTCCAACTCTGTGTGAAAGCAATTCTTGCCACAGTCAGTATATGTACTATGATATATTTAGTTTCTTTATTGAAATCTCCTCTAATTATTCTTAATAGAAACATTTCAGGTTTAAACTCAGTTTGGAGACCAATAATTTCCTGTAACCAGTTCCTTATTGTCGTGCTTTGGGGCATGGCCACCACATATGAAAGAAGGTATCCTATTTGTGCTTACATTTCCAGCATTCTGGACTTGTGTTTGGATATATTTTTTTGCCAATCTTGCCAGTACTAGATGCCAACGATAAAACATTTTATAAAGATTTTCTTTACAGGCAGTAGAAATTGCTAATTTTTAATCAGCACAATTTCTAATGATGTCTTCATGTCTTCTAAACTCTTCAGATAGAGTCCTGTTCCAGGTGCCACTTGATCATGATGCCCAGCAGATATGAGAGTCATATAGGTACTCCTTGATTTACAATCATTCATTTTGTGACCATTTGAAGTTACAATAGCACTGGGGGGAAAAGTGACTTATGACTGTTTTCATACTTCTTTAATTCAGCACTCCCATGGTCATGTGATCAAAATTCAGACGCTTGGCAACTAACATGTATTTATTACAGTTGCAGTGTCCTGAAGTCATGTCATCACGCTTTGCAATCTTCTAACAAGCAAAATTAACGGGAAAACCAGATTCCTTTAACAACCATGTTAGTAAATTAACAGCAGCAGTGATTCACTTAACAGCGGTGGCAAGGAAAGTCATAACATGAAGCAAAACTAACTTAATAACTGTCTTGCTTAAGGCTAGGTCACATCGACCGACAGATGCAAAATGTATGTAAAAAGGACACACCAGTGGAGCGGGGATCGTAGCGAGCTGGGGTGCAAAATTCATCGCATTGGCTTCCATCCGGTTGTTTATACGCTCCTCAAAAGTCGCCAAATTTGAATAAAGAGAATGGACAACGGAAAGGAACGGATGTGCGGTGGAGGACGTAGTGAGGGATGTTAAGTGGATGCTCAATGGAAGCCTAGGCGGAAGGGAAGGGCGGATGACAGCATCTGAGGGCTTCTGTGAAGAACAGCGAAGCGGAGGCGGAGGGAAGGAACGGATTGCATAGCGGATGCCGAGCGGATGACATGGAATGCATCACGGACACCTAGCGGATGCCTAGTGGAAGCCTAGCAGAATGCAAAGCATTCATTATGCATGTCGGGAGGATGCATTGCATCAGCCGCCGCAGATATAAAAGGATGCAGCTTCGCAGCAGGTCACCATTCAGAGGAAAGACTGCTGCCAGACACATCTCCAGCCAACAAGCATGGGGAAGAAGAGGAAGCCTGTTGCCATCTTCTGCCAGCCTGGCAAGAAGGACAGGGCCACCATACCACCCCTCGGCCCTGACTCTGGCTTCTGCTGGGGCTTTATGCTGCTGCTGCTCCTGCTGGTACTGACTCTGCTGGTGCTGGTGGCTTCTGCTGGTGCTGACCTCTGCTGGTGCTGCTGCTGGTCCTGCTGGTGCTTCTGCTGGGTGCTGACTCTGCTGGTGCTAGCTGCTGGTCCTGCTGGTGTTGCTGTGCTGCTCGTGCTACTGCTGGTGCTGCTGGTGTTGGTGCTTCTGCTGGTGCTGACGATCTGCTGGGACTGCTGGTGCTACTGCTGCTGGTGGCTCACTGCTGCTTGGTGCTGGTGGTGGTGGTGGTGGTGTGGATGGACCAGCCCCTAGCCCTCAAGAGCCCTGCTGATGAGGGCCCAGAAGGCCCTGCCAGAGGGAGGAAGAGGCAATCGCCGTGAAAAGGGGGAGAGGAGACAATACTCCATTGCAGAGGAACATGAGGAGGAGGTGCTCCAATGGCTGAGGGAAAACGATGTACCTCTGGAGGAAGGGACACAGACTCTATCGAAAACTCAAGTGGAAGAGGCGGCTTGGAGAAGAAGGCGAAAGCCTGGGCTACACTTCGGATGTCCTTCTGGGTGGTGGAAGCACATGCACACCTGGTACGGGAAGCTGCACCTGAAGAAGTCTGCCAGGCCACGGTCAAGCTGATGGACCGGAGAGCTTACATGATGCCCAAGTGGCAGCTTCTTGGAGGATGAGATCTGCCACCAAGGAGCAGCCCTCTTTTCAAACCCTCTCTCTCAGGCAGCCCACAGACAGCCAGTCTTCTGGCCAACGAGTCAGCTCCTGTGTCCAGGCAGGTATCTTTGGAGTGCCCCACGATGGAGACCCCCCCCGACAGCGGACACCCATGCCGGAGGCATATGGAGGATCCCCTGACGCAGATGAAGCAAGAGGAGGCCGCGGCCATCAGAGACCAACCCACCACCCCCCAGCTTCACCTCCACAGAAAGCAGGCAGAGAGCAGCCAGGAGGGGAACAGAGGCCACACTCTCCTCTTGGAGATCAGGGACACCATCAAGAGCAGCGTAGATCTCCTCTCTCAGCTGGTACACTCGAGATTCCATCCTCTAACAGAAAGCCTTCCTCACCTATGTGAACCGAGACCTCATGAAATGCCCGAATCCAGTACCAGGTGATCAAGGAGAGGATCACAGGTCTTCTGCAACCACCCTCCAGGCCCAGCTGAACCTGCTCCCACCCGAGTCCAGGTCTGCTCCTCCACCCCAGGCGATGTCACAGCCCTTCCAAGGCTTTCAACACCCTCACCTACCAAGGCTACAGATACCAGGACTTCCAGCACACAGGCAGCCCTTCCCAGTCCAGGCACAGGTTCCTCGCCTGCCACAGATGCCACCGACGCCGTCACCTCGCTCAGCTGCAGACCAGACAGCCCCACTACAATCCTCCTTCCTCTACCCCACAGCCAAGCCCGGGCCTCAGACATCTGTCATCGGTGTTGTGACTGACATCCCATGTCCTGGAGGAAGGGCCTCTCAACATCAGCGGGACTGAGCCAGCTCTCTGAGAGCTTCCTGCACACACCATCTCCTGTTGTCCTCTCAGGGCCAGGCCACCCCAATGGGCTCCTCAGACCAGCACTCTAGCCACTGCTGCCACCTCCACAGCCCCTGGACCCATTCACCCTGAGACCATGGCGCATGCTCAAGAGTGACTGAGAACAGTGCCAGAGACTGGGTTGTTACCTGTTGACTTTATCTTTGCTTGGGACACTTTTCTTGTTCATTTTGCTTTTTAATAAAGTCCTACAGTTTGTTATTAATGAAGGTTATCTTTTGCTTCAAAGCACTTGGTTCAGTTCTTTTACTTAATAAAGTCTTTGGTGGGAAACTTTTAGAAATGGTTTAAGCCTTGCATGCTGGTGGGATGGGTAAGGATAGCTGTGGGATGGATAAGGATAGCTGTGGGATAGATATCTGTGGGATGGGTAAGGATAGCAGTGGGGATGGATAGCTGTGGGATGGGTAAGGATAGCAGTGGGGATGGGCAGCGATACCTGTGGGATGGGTAATCGCTGTGGGATGGGTAATCGCTGTGGGATGGGTAATAGCTGTGGGATAGATAAGCCTCCAGTGCAAGCATAGTGGGACTGTATGGTCCACCCTCCCAGGCTGCCACACCTATGGCCCTTTATTATCAATAACAATTTAATCATTCATCAACACATTTCAACATAAACACAACTCTTTTATTAAAGCCCTGTTCATTGTAGGGCCACTCAACATACATGGCACAATCTCATCAGTGTGTATGAGACAGGCCTCAAGGGAGAGCATCCATTAAGCATCTATCATCCTGTCTTGCCCCTCCACTGCTCCAGGCTGGGGAGTTGCACCAGTGTTTCAGTAGGTTCGCGCTGCTTCTTCCTTCACGTGAAGCTCTGTTGGGGCCTCGCACATCCACAGTGTTTATCAGGTTTAGTCCTGCCTCCATTCACCAGGCTCCATGTCCCCATTGGCCTTGTTGGTGGTCCACGAGCCTGTTCTGCAACAACTGGGTAGCGGGTGCGCATGAGATTGTGCAGGATCAGCAAGCTTCCACGATGACCTCACGGTCTCTGGGCGATGCTGCGATGGTGGTGAGAAGTAACCTGGAACCTGTTTGGCCAGGATGCCAAAGGCGTTCTCGCACCACACCGCCTTGCCCTGGACAGCCTGTAGTTGAAGATCCTCTCTTCACAGGTGAGGCATCTGGAAGTGTAGAGCTTCATGAGGTCGTTCTGAGGGAGAAGGCATCATCCCCCAGATGAAGTAGGGCACATCTTGTGTGCGTTGGCGAGTGGTTCTGGATCTGGGAAGCCCATTGATGAGGTTGCATTCCAGCCCCTCCTTGAGATGACTTGGCATTGTATACGCCTGGGCATCTGAAGATGATCCGTTGCCTGAAGCATGAATTGTACATGAACTTGTAGTCAGCATCGACCATGTGGCAAAGAGTGATGATGCTGAAAAGCCCTTGTAGTTGTGATAATTGGACCCTGAGTTGGCTGGAGCTTTGCAGCTACATGCTTCTCATCTATGGCTCCAACGGTGTAGGGGAACTTCCACTTCTGATACCACTGCTCTCGCAACTTTCTCCCAGCCTTCTTCAGTGGAGGGGCACTGGAGGAGCTCCTCCAGTATTCTTCGATGATGGCCTGCACCACTTCTCTGACCACAAGTGCGTGAATGGTGTTGTGTGGCACCCCTCAGGCTTACTGCAATGTTCCTGTGACGTGTCCCAGAGGCGCAGGTGGTGCAGAGTCGTGCCACCTCAGCCAGGGTCCAGGCTGGGATGGAAGTTGGTGTTTGCCTTGGTCAACTTGGGTTTCAGACACTCCACAACTTCGTCAAACATGGCTGTGGCATCCTCATGAAGTGCTGGAATGCACGAGTGTCTTCATTCTTCAGCTCCACCATCAGCTTGTTATAGAGTCCAAATTCCGCTCTTCTCGCGATCCATCTTCGGACCCACACACTTCTTGGACGCCTCCTTTTCCTTGCATAGAACAGGTGAAAGAGGCCTGAAGAGGGCTTGCACTGGGGGTGTAGAATGATGGCGGCTGACCAAAAGGAGGTGTGATGACGGATCCAGTGGTGGAGATAGACTGGATGCTGTGGAAGAGGCAAGGCAAGAGTAAGGCTGAAGAGGTCTGCACACCAGGGCTGCTGGACTGAAAGTGAGATCTAGGTGATTTCCTCCCCCTTTTTATAGGAAATGATCGGTTTTCCACTAGGTGTCCTTCTGCATCCTCTAGACATCCTCCAGACATCCTAAATATCGAGATACGTCCCCTATACAAATGTTTTTTCCGTTTTAAAATCGCTTTATATGCGAGCTGCATCACGCTTTATCCTTTCTATGTCCGTGCTACTAATGCTGTGTGCGGACGTTCCGCGTCCATTTCGCTTCCTCCTCTTTCTGTTTTTCTGCTGGAGCGGATGCGAGTTGCGCGGAATGCAACAGCGATGCCTCGTGGATACAGCGGACGTGTAATGGAGTGATGACGGACGTAGAACGTTTGTTGCCCGTATGTGTAGCGAGTGTAGAACGGAACGCAGCGGAAAGTTCATCCGCTCAAAAAGTTTTGTGCAACTCAAAACTTTTTGAGCGGTGAAATCTCAGTAGAACGGATGCTGGATGGATAGAACGTATGAATCACGCATGCAGTGAGTACAGAACGGATGCATTGCGTTAACAACGGATGGCAAGCTGTTTTTCTTCGGCATTTTACAACGGATGGCAAGCGTTTTTCTCCATTTTACATCCTCTTTGCATCCATTGGTGCAGTGTGACATGGGCTTTAGCGAACGTAAATTTTAAGCTCAATTGCAGGCATAAGTCAAGGACTACTTGTAGTCCAGAGGTGGTATTCAACAGATTCTGACCAGTTCTAGAGAACTGGTGGTGGAAATTTTGAGTAGTTTGGAGAACTGACAAATACCACCTCTGACTGGCCCCGCCCCCATCTATTCTCTGCCTCTCAAGTCCCAGCTGATTGGCTGGGTCGTCTTTTATTGCCTGCACTGGACAACAGAGCTGGCAAGCAGGCTAGTGGGGTGGGGAGGGTATGGAGATTTTGCAGTGACCTGCCCCTGGAGCGGGGAGGGCATGAAAATTTTACAGTATCCTTCCCCTGCCACGGCCCCCAAGTCATGCCTTCCAAGCCATGCCAACCCCCCCTAGCCATGCCCACAGAACCAGTAGTAAAAAAATTTGAATCCCACTACTGTGGTAGTCCAACATATTTGGAAGGGCATCACTTTAGAGGACAATGTCATGTAGTACTTAGCTGTAAATCTGAAAATAACCTGGTATGGTGAGTCATTACCTTATATGTGGCAGATATAGGGAGCAGAAGATAAACTCCAACTAAATTTTAATGAGTTTATATCAGAGGCAAAAATGAACTGGAGATGTGATTAGTTTAGCATCTATGCCACAGCTACTCAGTTATTGAAATTTATGTGATGTACATGCATCTACAATAACAAGATTTTTTTTGCTCACAGACTGAGTCCTTTCATTATATTACATGCATCTAGTAAAATAATCTAGAAGGAAGATACCCAAAGTTGAGAATGATGGAAGCATCTCTAACTCATAGAGAGGTCCACATTTATCTTTCTTGTAATGGTGATTTCCAGATGTATCTAAATTACAGTTTCCAACATTTCACCTCAGCGTGGGATGCTGACAATTCTGTCCCAACAGAAGAGTATGTATGTGGTTCAGGGATGAACTGTAAAATCTGTGAAGATCTCTGAACTTGGCTGCTTGCTTGCAGATGTTTCATTACCCAGCTAACCTAATTGGATAATGAAACATCTGCAAGCAAACCACCAAGCTCAGAAAGCACCAAGGACCCCATATTTCTATTCTCCTTAGACTAAGGGGGCATCTAAATGGATAAAGCCAATTTAGAAATCTAAATTGTTAAGAAGTTATTAGAAAGAAAATAATATACATCTCCAATAGGCCAGAAAAACCAAAACCATTTTGCTTAGAATTAAGAAGTGATTGAGACAAATCTATGAGCATCAATCTGAATACTAATCAGTCCTCCCTATATATATTTATTGTCAGTGGAAAAACAGCAATGAGATAGCAAGGCAGTCGTGTGAACAAGCAATTTCTACAAGTTTTAGTAGCAGACACATCTCAAAATATAATCTTGGAAATCCAAATATTTCTCTCTCCAAATTTAACATTGTAATGCATTTAAATGTTTACTACATTCCAGTCTCTCTCTCTATCTCTCTATGTAAGAAAATATCTATATGTTCATCACAGGACCATTTTCAACCTATGAAGTATTTATTCCTTTTAAGGAATTAAATGTTCTAATATCAATTCTGCAATTACTTGACATTATACTGCACCTTCAGATTTCTCTCTTTTCGTGACAGCTCTGAATTCCAAGGCAAGGGAGAAAAAACAAGATAGAAAATTAACAAATAAATAAATCATTTTGTATCTCAGAACACAATGCTTCCTATTTATTATGATACCCTTCTACAATGCTTTTTGCCAAGAAAAAAATTAAAGTATGTCTTCTATTCTATTATATATTAGATAATTCTTTATTCTTCTGTTTTTCTAAAATGGCCAGCCCATTTCTAAGAAAGAATGAGAATGATATGAAATATGATATCACACAGCAGATTGCAAACTTTAAATGTAATACATTAAATAAATACATTAAATATAATATAGCAGCACAACTGATTTTAAAAAAACAAGCGATGGATGTCATTTAGATTGGGCTCCACTCTGGAACTCCTCATCTCAAGAGTACCAAAGTGACAAAAAGGTACATGAGGCATAAACCTCTTGATTCTATTAAATATATTGACATTTAATTAGAATTCAATGTAATTTTGAATTAATTTAAGTTCAATTTTTGTTCAAAACATCAGTATCTAGGCAAGACCCTCTCTATGGCCAACAACCAATTCATCAGAGATTAAAATCTAGGAAAAGATTCCTTAGGTCAATGCAGACGTGGTATTCAGCAGGTTCTAACCAGTTCTGGAGAACTGGTAGCAGAAATTTTGAGTAGTTCAGACATCCAGCCAATACTACCTTTGACTGGAGATTTTACATTATCCTTCCCCTGCCATGCCCACAAGCCGTGCCCACAGAACTGGTAGTTTTAAAAAAATGAATCCCACCACTGGGTTAATTGAAGACTTTGAAGAATTTAAAAGCAGAGAGGAGCTGTGGAAAGCTTCAAAGGACCAATGCTGGTTGGAACCAATGGAGGACCTGCACCTAGCCTAGCAAAAGTATGGGAAGTATGGAAGTCATTAAATAGACTGTGCACAAGTATAAGAAGACCCACAGGCACTCTGAACAAATGGAGCTATCCAGTGGCCTCTGCCCTTTGTGATCGTGTGATAAGTGGACAATTTCACATGTGTATACCTGTCCCTTTTGTCCTGATCTGTGCATATTTGAGGGCCCCATGGCAGCACAACAGAATGCAATTAATGTTGCTAGTTTCTAGGCAAGATCTATTTAACTTGTCCATATTTTTATCTTGTATTTTCTATATTTTAAATGTTATATCAAATAGTATGCCTTATTTTAATTGTTATGTTTCTGACATGAATAAAGCAACCACCCCAGAACATAGGTCAAAGGTTGATAGTAACCCACAACTGCCCCCTAAAAAGTTACTGTTAGCATTCTGACTGAACTACTAGTAGATCCCTGGTCCGTGACAACCAACACATCCTGACAAAAAGGGACGACTTAGCGTGGAAGGGGATGAAACTCCACATCCCCGAGTCCCTATGCACCTTCATCTTCCAAAGGAGCCACGATGTCAAATTTGCAGGCCACTTTGGTTCCTAAAGACTTTACATTTAGCGCGGAGGCCATAAAGTCCATTTTGATTTCCTCCCATGGCCTCATTGGCTCTGCCACCAGTTGCAGAAGCCTGGGGGTGGGTGGGTGGGTTTCCTGATCATTTTTTCATTGGGGCACAGATGGTGCAACTTTTTCCTTGGCAATGGGAGACAGCATATCTTTCATGAGAGGGAGGGGGTATAGGTTGTATACACACACATGGCATTTATGCACACCTGCTTTCAAGTTGCCAGTTACATGATCCTGTTTTCAACCTGAAGGTGAGGAGGAAAGATTGCAGGGTTTTGAATCAAGGGACTCCCCCACCATGCCATTTGTATTTTATTTAAAAGTTCTTCAAGATGCAGCTGTTATACTGAAAGGCCTGTGGAAGCTGCGGTTGAATTTCCTCCATGACACTGTCTGGAATAGCAATTCCATTATCAAAAATCTCAGTATCCTAGCTCTCAGAGAAAGACACCAATTCCTGATCCATTATTTCTGACCCGATTCAAAATCGAGTAAAACCTGCTGGATGAACTGTTTGAAATGGGATATCAATATCTCTTGAAGTTGAACTATAGCTGTTATCATGTGATGAGTGCCACAGGTTCCTAGTGTTGATATGACACAGCAGGCATTGTAAGGTCCTCTCCTGCAAATCTTCCTCAAATCTTTTCCTTTTGTTTAGCAATGTGGAAGATCTGTATTGCTCCTTTAAAGCTCTGGCTGCATCTCCCTGTTTTTAGAAGCTGTTTACCAACTCTGACAAGGCGACTGTAATTGCCAATATAAATGGGATAGAGGTGCAGATGGTGTCTCCTCAGCAACAGCCATTTGCAGCATTTCCAATATGGGAGAAGACTTCCATTTGAATAAAAAAGTTTTTCAGACAAGGCTTTTATTGCGTGATGATCCTGCCTCATTGCTGGAACTTTATAAGCACGTCAATGCATTGGTGTACACTTTGGAGGAGGCAACAAGGGGAGCATGTCCCCAGAGGGACATGGATCTCCAGGCGAAGCCATTATAGTCTGGCATCATCAGATATCAGCCCTTAATGGGAAGACATCACTGGTGTTCTCATACTTCTACAACTAGGAAAGCAGCAGTTCCAAGAATGGAAAATATCTTGTAAAGAATGGAATGGAATGGAATGGAATGGAATGGAATGGAATNAATTGAATAGAATAGATTGGCCAGCATGAGTAGACAAATGAGGAATTTGACATGGGTGTATACGTTCTCAGTATACACTCAAAACAACAAAGTAATAATAATAAAAATATCAAAGTAATAAATCAATGCATTTTTATATTTGTGCCTGCTGCTTTCCATCTATATTAATAACTCGATCTGTACTTTCTTTGAATAGTCATGACATATGACCTGATAGAACAGACTAGGTGGCTGTCATACCACCTTCATTAAATCAAGTTGTAGTTAATGCAACCTCTATGGCTTATTTTCAACATGTGCATGTTGCTTTCTTTTTACTGTTCATTTAAAAAATAAAAAGGAAGGGGATGTGTGGGCTGAGCTGATCAACTCTAAATCCAAAAGGGGCCATGGTTAATCAAGTTTATTTTGGTAATTTGTATTAACAACCAAAATACACAGTTAAAATGTAAATTAAAAATACATCAATCATATGTGGGGAAGGGGAGAAACTATCAAGTGGGCAGATTACTAACTAAAAACAGCATTGTAGAAGAGAGAAGCACCCTCTTTTTCAACTCTTCTACTCACATTTATCCTATTTTGACCTTGGGTTTATTTTCTGCTGACCTGATTAATCTTAGCAAAGTGTGTACTAAAATCAAGCAGGCAAACACTCATTAAAGCAAATAACCTTAATAAGCCATCAAGCAATCAACTCTACAAGGTCAACAGTAGGGCTCAAGAGTGCAGCAACATAAGATGGCTCTGAAGAACAGGGTCTGCGTTTAATAAGGTCTCTCCAAATGTCTCAGACAATGACTCATCCATATTGGAAGACATAGCAGGTGAGTTTATGAATCTTCTAACAAAACATAATTGGCAGCTCTGGTGAACACACAAACCACGGCTGTAATCTATCGTGATCTGGAATATATTCACTGATCACAGCTGGATAATTTCAGGTACCATGCTTCTGTTGTTTAGCTTTGTTTAACATTATTAAATATATAGACAGACCATCTGCACGGTATTTTTTTAAATTGGAAATTACAGCCATAACTTCCTTTTTATATATCAATAAACTAAACAGCAAAATTTCAAAGGGATCCTTCTCCACCAAACTCTGAGGCAGAATGTTTGTCCCACGCCACACCATTGCCTAATTGCCCACTAATTGGACAAACGTAATTAAATATTTCAAGATCTTTCCTAATTGCCTCTATTTTAGCTTTCAAATTTGCTTGCCACCAACAAATTTAATGACATTGGTGTCTAGTCATCAGCAAAAAGCCCAAGAGTTGCTCTTTAAAATGTACATAGTCAGAATATTTACTGATTGCACATTGTTGTTTCCAATGTAGCCTAATTAGAAATCCAATCAGTTCTCTAAGTCCAATTATACTTGATTTGTAGATTCAGAGGATGATACATAATGAAGCTAAGCAGCTAATGTAAACGTGCTTGAGATGAAACAAAAAAGAAGTATTTTAATATGCCTCTTGTTTTAGAAACTTGAAGTAACATGTGATGAAACACACCAGGATATATAGATATTTATGAGTCCCTAAATATTTTTGTTAAATCTACTTCAGCTGTTTGATTAATGAACAAACACACTTCGGTGAGTCTGATAGTAAACATTTTCTTTCCAATCAGAAGTAATAGAATGGAATGGAATTATATTCCTTGTCACTGGAATTCTATATTCAATTTTATATTCAATTCTATAAGGAGTATAATGAAATTCCAAAATATTTAGAAGTGAAATAGGGATCATCACTGTGGTTGAAAATTTAATTTGTATCAAAAAATTACTTTCTCCATATTCTGAAGAAATCAATCTTCAAAATTGCCATACTAAAGAAAAACTCCCATTCATTGGTATACTGTATCGCCGTAAAAAAAAAAATCTAGGTACAAGGGAACAGTTTGAGGAAAAGATGCGAGTCAACGGGAGATAATTTAAACAAGATTGTTGACAAACATTCTAGGATACTCTAAAACCTGAAATAATGTTGAGAGATGAGCATATAGCTGAAGGGTGCTTGCAGATGAACTTGGTTTGCAGACAAAGTTAGAAAAAAAAAGATATATTTCTAAATTTTTTAGAATTTCACTCTCCTGATTTATGTGAGTTGTGAAAAAGTCCTGGGGCAATATTGTATTTCTTGAAATGAGTGAAAGAGAGAAACACAAAACAGGCACGATGTAATAAAAGCTACAAGTAAACAGATTCTGACAGTGTACAACACAATACACAACAACTTCTGACTTCAGATACTCAAGGAGCAGATGCATTTCAAAGAACCTTCAGTTTAAACTTAGTCTGAGCTTCAACTCAGAGCCTTCTAAATTTCACGGATCCAAATACAGTCACTTCTTTTCTTATCAGTCTATACTTTTGGTCCTGCCTTAATTTTTCCCTGCAGACATTGTACATTGAAAGAAGGGCAAGATTTATTGTTTCTTTCTTCATTAAAAACATTGATACATTGGTCATTAAGTAAAAATAGCAAAAGTTAAGGTTACACTTATCAGGAAGTCAATTTTTTTCACAAGCCTGACTTTAAGCAACACAATAATCCTAGTTAACGCATACTGCCAAAGGTTATAGTATCATTGCATTAGACATTTAAGTTATGTTCTTGTACCTTCATAGCCAATATCATGACAGTCTTTGGTTGTCCTCACTGTACTTATGGTGAACACTCAGCATCCTGGCCAATGAGTACTAAAACTGGCTTGCTGGTCACCAGGTTCCATAGCCTGGTCCATTTTCCATGAACTGACACATCTTTCTTCAAAACTGTTATCATGATTTAATAGGCTGGCCCTAAGTCCAATATGAGGGCACCAATATGGAAAGACTTTATCAAAGGCAGGAAGGGGGATACCCCAATGAACCAGGCAGCTGGAATTTGTAATGATTCCTGTTCACCAGAAAGCACTCTGTTCACCAAAGACCTATGGAGTTCCAAATTTGCAAACCTTTGCTATTTGGGATGGGGAGGAGCATCTTTAAGCCAAAATAAAATTGGTTTGGCTGTTTAAGAGAACACTAGCATGGGAGAATGGGGGAAGAATGCTGCAAAAGGCATAGCACCAAAGACCCTTAGCAAACTGTAAGGAATGGGAGATAAAATGGAAACCATCTCAGTTCCCAGTCATAGAGACATGAGCAAATGAGGCTCATGGAAAGAACCTAAAGACCAAGAAAACAGAAAAAGAAATGTTCTTAGTTCTCTTAGAATTGCCTTTGCTTACTTTAAGGACAGAAATAAGACAGCAGAGACCATGCCAATGATCTGGTTGGGGTTTAGCTATGAATCATCCCCAAAATTTCAACAGTGAGAATGATGCAGAGTAAAGTAAAGCAATCCCATGAAGAATAAAACCAACAAAATAAAGAATTAATCACAGTGGGACCATTTAAGTGCAGGGGGAAAAATACACAGCAAACACAAAAATGGGCAGTTTTAGAATACCATAATGACAATTTGGCATGCAAAAGCCAAGCAGCCAGTTACTTCTTCTTTTTTTTTTTTCATTCTTAAAAGGGCTAGGAGGATAAAAGCCTCTTTACTTGATGTTGAAAAATGGATGATTTCAGCACATTCACGAGTAACCATCTGCCAGACCTCATTATGTACTTGCAACAGAGGCTCAGATGAGCATGGACATGAGAAGATGCAGGTTTTCAAATACTGTAGCCCTAAGCCAGGCAGGGTAGCACTGACTCTTCTATACAGCTGCCAACTTTATCCTCCAATCTGTCAATGGGATTGCCTTGTCATTACATGGCATGCTATACGGGTGTCTGAATACTCTTGCTACTATAGACTATCTTAAACCATTGGGTTGCCTTCAAAGTTAACCCCTCATAGAAAACACTACATCAGGGATACAGCCAAACCCATCTCCCCATCTTTTTCAGCAATGGCTCCTAAAAGTTTCCACCAGACTAATTTTTAATGTGACAGAAGGGAAGCAAATTGTAATAAATTTAGGTTTTATTAAAATAAATTACATTTGGGCTTAGTCCCTTTTACTTTTTTCTTGATGTTTTTGACATATCTCTCAAAGATCAAGAGTGACCTTCAAGCCAGAAAAGATTGGATATTTATGGCTGGAGATAAGCTCAGGTTTACTAAACTATGAATCGCCCATTGCCATCATTCAGGTAGGGGAGGGGCTTGAGCTGCTGCACCAAGCTAAAATCTATGCCACTGATGAATTCCAGGATGGTTGCACAAGAATTGCCCAACCTTGAATCCAATCTGCTGAACTGTACTGAACGTCCAGCAATGGTACCTCCATCTCATCTGGCTTAGGACCCAGTTTCTTGACTTTTGCCCAATTCATCCCTTGGCCATGTTGTTGTTCAGTCACTAAGTTATGCTCAACTCTTCACAACCCCATGGACCGCAGTATGCCAGGCTCCCGTCTACTTGGGAGTTTGCCCAAATTCATGTTCATTGCATTGATGACACAACAGTATTTAACCACCTCATCCTCCACCATTCCTTTTCCCTCTGCCTTTAATATTCCCCAACATCAATGTCTTTCCCAATGATTCCTCTCTTCTCATTAGGTGGACAAAATATTTGAGCTTCAGCTTCGGTATCTGTCCTTCCATTTCAATATTCCTCCTTGTCCCCTTTAACCGATTTTTGGGAGGGGTACATGGATCAACCTTTCTGTTACTTTTGTTGAAAGTAACAATAATAATCATAATGACTTCTTGTGAGTTGAGTTGAACTGAGTTGAGTACATTGGCTCTGATCCCTGTCCATTAGAAGGAGCATCCCATGGTCAGATTTGAATCAGCAATTTGAAGCAAAGAACATGAACCATAACCAAGTATGTGATGAGTCTAATTGTGAATTAAGTTGCATATTTATGGGGCAACTTTCAAAAACGTTATGAAGCAATGTTGATTGGCAAACTGCAGCTATATGGAAGGACTAATAAATTTTGAATAAAACAAATAAAATCTATTCCCAATGTTGTGGTAACAAATCTGGAGATATCAGACGGTTCGTATAAATGCCAGCTTTGTTAGACAAACACAATGATTACAATCTGTAGTTACTGAAGAAAAAATAGCATTGGTGTTGAAACAAATGTTATTTACATAGTTCCAAGACAGTGAATATGAAAATATTTAAAATTGGGATCAGTGAGACAACTTTGGGGGAAAGAAATTAATTACATTTTTTGAAAAAAAAAACCACTCTGCTTAGATAAAATGCATCTTATTTTTGTACTAAAACAGCCTTCTTTAACTTGATATCCTCAACTTGGTATAAGAAAGAATACTACACCATCATCCCTAACCTTAACCATCGTCCTCAGTCAGCATGGACTAGCTGAGTTATTGTAATATATTATAGATAGAAGCTTCCAGGTTGGGAAAGTTGTTCTAATTTAATTTTAAATGAACAAGTTATGTATAAGATCCAATTTACATGAAAAGAAAATCCTTGGGATTAGCAGATACATTTACTATGTTGAAAGCACTGATGTCTGAATTGTCCTATAATCCAAGGATTTCATGGTTAAATAACACAATCACATGAGGAATAAAATCAACAGCCATGTTTTGCACAAGGCTGGTACAGAAACATACAGAAATGCCTGGTTGAAAAAGACTTGTATTTTCACAAAATGGCTGCCATAGTGGGTATAAGCAGCCAAAAGTAGGCCCTCATCCTCTCTATGATACTTGCTTACTACTATAAGGTGTCTGAAGGTTAAATCATGGTAACTAGGCAATTTTTTCTTAACTTGAGATGTTTTGCTGTTCATCCAAACATCTTCATCAGTCAGAGAAAGTTAGTTAGGTGAAGAATCCTTGGAATATGCCAACTTTTGCCACACTAACCTCAGAGGTTTCCTCCCCTTCAAGTTGTCTGATTTTGTATCTGTGCAAGTGGAACAGTTCCAAACAAAGGAATAGACTGCAGCTGTCCCTCCCCTTGTTTTCTAAGACTACTTTAGGTGATGCAGGGACATTTTTCTTTTTAAAATAACTATGGTGATAGATGCAAACACTTTGATTTACAGAATGACACCTTCCTATTTATCTTTAAATATTTAAAAAAAAAGAATCTGAAAAGTCAAAGGGCAGGAAGATTTGCAAATGACCATGAGAACCATCTCTGGACATGTTGGTGATGGATAAGGTTAGCATTTTGCAAAAATCTGGAAGGCTGCTAGATGGCAGCAAGCTGTTGGATTTTTCTACATCTCTTTCCTGCTATCTACTGATTGAATAGATGTTTGCAGCCTAGAAATAGTAGCCCCACTCTGGTATAGATTGCACATTTCCCAGCCCTGACATAATGGAATCTAGATAGGATGATGATTCATACAACACAATCATTCACAAAATGAGAATGAAACACCGCCCCCTCCCCCTACAAAAATTACTGAAACTCCTAACACACAAGAAGTCCCTCATAATTTATTTTTATACTTCTAATAATGAATAGAACCTGAACACAAACACCCAGAGCTAAAATTGAGATGTCACCTATTCACACATGGGGTTGTGCACTGCTTTCCATTGGTTTGCAAAAAGAAAAATCACTTTGGAGCATGCCCAGATGCAAACGTAGCTAGCATCTGTTTGCAACTCTTTAAAATAGCTAAAACCTCTACCTTTAGTGTGCTTCAAAGCGCTTTGTTAGAATTAAATCCAAAACGTTGTGCAATGCTAATAGTATAGGTGTATCACCCGAGACCAATTCTGGCAATATATAGGCAACAGGAAGACTCCAAATTGGTCAGGCCTTGTACAGACCTGAGGAGCCTGACATTCTATTGTTCCTGATCAGCAGAGCAAATTGTACTTTTTGCTGACTGAACTTCAGGCTTCACAGAGAGCAGGCAGCGGAATTTACTCCATTAAACAGCTGCCAAACTCCAAGGATCAGTCCAGTAATATTCCCAGGAAATTTTCTTGCCCACTCCCTTGCCTACAGTTAAAAATAAAGATGGTCAGGAACCATGATTACATTTGGAAAAGCTTTAATGGACTTTATCAAAGTGAGAGGGCAATAATGAAGCTTTTTTTTCTGATTTGGGCAGAATGCATGTATTTTCTTGTGTTTATTCCCCAAATTACTTTAGATCTATTTTAGATCTACTGTTCATTGTACAGTTGTATCCTTCCTCTCTTAAAATGATAGGAAATTGTATTGATATTTTCCATCAATCGCAGTCATTGGAGACTCTGGAGCACATTAAAAACCCTTAGAAATTCAGGTACTCACATGAGAATAGAGTAGCAGCTTAACTGCTTTCTCATAATGCACTGCAGAGGGATATTACCTCAGACTGAGTAAAAAATGTAAATGATTGGCAGCTTATAGCTCTTCCCTAGACTCCAGAATTCCTTCTTCCTTTGCTTTCCTTTATTAATAAGTCTGTTGGGATTAAATCATAATGTCAGAGGGAACTGGGACAAAGGCTACCAGGCTACTTTGCATATTTAGAATCAGCTCCAATTTAAAATTATAAATCTTAAAAAATTAGGAGTGTGATCTCTAGAACACTGCTCAAATTCTAGATTTGTGTGCAATTCCCTTATATGATAGCCTGAATGTGAGGGGTTTTTAAAGAACACAAATGTAAAATGCTTGATCTACAGTTTGCAGTACTGAATTACATTATGTAGATAATATGACATATCCTCTCCGCCAGCATTTTTTTAGTAGTTCAATTTGCTTTAGTTTGCAATGAAACTCATGGGGCTGTGATGAATTAATCAAAACTCAACTTTGTTACATTTAACTGTTATTTATTTGTGTCTCCAACTTGGCTGAAATGTTCCTGTGATTTTTTGAAAATTATGATCATTATATTGAAGGCCAATTTGTAGATTTTTGAGAGCTACGTGTCCAATATGTTCAAGCTGACAGGGAATGCTTCAAGTCCCATCTCTCTGAAAGATGTAGGTTGGTTGCCTGAGATGGCCCCTTTTTTTAGAATGCAGTCACCAAACTTGGCAACTTTAAGACTTGTGGACTTCAACTCCCAGAATTCCTCAGCCAGTTGAAGGCCAACGAGTCTTAAAGTTGCCAAGTTTGGAGACCCCTGTTTTAGAACATTGGGAATTGAATAACGGTAACTGGACTTTTTTCCTTCTTTCTTTTTTGTTTGAAACGTTTCCCTGCTGGTCTAAATAGCTTCTTCTGGATAAGCAGGGAAACATTTCAAACTGAAAAAGGGGGGAAAAAGTCCACTTGTCATGACTCAAATTCCAGAAAACTCTGTTTAGATGACTGAAAGTCTTCACCAGAATATTATTTTAGAATAGTTTTTCCTCTGAGGTAAAGATGGCTCTGTCCCTGATGATATTTCAGAACCTGTTGTTCAAATGCTGCTTTTTCAAGGAGTCTTCAAAGACCGAAATATAAGGTGAGAAGATCTATTTTGTGATGCACATTATGTAATTTGGATCTTATCAATATATGGATTTTTAATTCTATTATGCTTCTATTGTTATTCATTTATTATATTATACTGGATTATGTAAGTCATCAGAAAAGATCTAGAAATAAAGAAATACTTGTTGAACCCAGAAATGTTTTCCCCCATGAATACTTTTAACTATGTTCTAGTTCTTCACCCAGATTATAGATTGTTATGATTTGATTTGTGTCCTTGTTTTACAAGCGAGCCAACAAGTAATTCTGCTTTCCTCAATATTCCAGAACAAAGTGGTTTCCAAGAATCCAGGTTGAAAAAGAACCACTTGAGAAAACTATCATGCAGATACTTACCATTCCATCTGACCAAAGTAATTCCTGGTATGAGTGACCCAAGACCCAAACAATACGAAAGATACTAATGGAAAACTGAAATATATCAAGATCAACATTAATCACTTTGGAAATCTAGAGTATTGTATTCCAAACATACTCTATTACTTTCCAACAATTTTATAATAAGATTATATAGATTACCTAAATATCCACATGTATAACATATTTTGGCTTGAGAAAATCAACAGCATGGCATGGAGAAGCCACCATCATGATGTAAACTGTGTTTGTGGTGGAACGGCAAAATAAAATAGGAATAGTTGGTACAAAGCAATAAATGCAAACAAATGCTTTGGCACTTAAGCAAGTAAACATTTTCCTATAGCTCTGATGGAATTATGAGAATAATACCCTGGCATTATCCAAACAAAACAACTGCTAAACTGAAAAAAACCTAGAAGACTGGAACTCCTGGATAATGGTTGGCATATGTCTAGATGGACTCCTTCCTTTCTCTTTCCAAACTACACCATGCAGAGGAAACCATGTGCTGGCTAAGTAAAACATTCAATTATGTATCTTTCAGCTTATGCCATTAGGTACCCTCTGTTAGGTGTGCAATCTGTACAATAATTGATATAAATTGGCAAACAGTTGCACCCAGTGACTTTGCATTTACGTTTTTTAGGAGGCCAAATGTCACAAAAAGGGCAAGAGTTTTGTCAGTATAAGTTACAGGGGTATTTTGGTGCTCAACTGCTTTGAAATGAATCAAATTTAGTACTCAATGCATTTTGGCACAAAAATGTTGTTCCAGTATTCACTGTTTGGTATCCAGCACACAAGCTGCAACTTTTTGGTGTTGTCTACCTTGTGACCCACTAATTATTCCTTGTGGGAATAATTTGCTTGGTACACATTGTTTTTGGTACTCAACGCACCTACCAGAACCAATTAACAATGAATACTGAGTACCATTGTAACTTGACCATATTGAGTGGAAATTCAAGGGGTTGTGATCTCAAAACATCTGGTAGCCATGAAGTACACACTGAATACCTAAGAAAGATTGTCTGCTTAGTCTCATCTGCTTCAGAACTGCACAGCCACATCCCAAATGGTTTTAATGAAATAATTATGTGAAATAAATAACAATACAGTTGTATATATTTCCTAAAGGATACAGAATATAGATTTACAGAGTTGGAAGGGACCTCATAGGTCAGGTGTGTCAAACTTGATTTTATCAGGGTTGCATCAGGGTTGTGTTTGACTTTGGGAGGGGTGAGGGGGGCCATGGCCAACTCAATATCACTCGTAGTGGGGGCACCTGTGGTGGCCCAAGTGCTCTGCCAGTAAAAATGGGCTCCTGAGCTCAGTTTTCAGCTGCAACAGCATCCTGCAACCCTCTGCCAGCAAAACCAGAGCTTGAGAGCTCCATTTTTGCTGGCAGAGGCACTGCAGGCTGGTTCTTTGTTGTTTCCAGGATGGTTTCCCCCGGGCCTTGAGTTTGACACCCTGTGATAGGTCATCTAGTCCAATCCCCTGCTCAAGCAGGAGACCCTACACCATTTCTGAAAGGTGGCTGTCTGGTCTCTTCTTGAAAGTTTCCAGTGATGAAGCTCCCACAATTTCTGAAGGCAAGCAGTTCTATTGGTCGATTGCAGAGTTGGCAGTCAGCAGGTTCTGACCAGTTCTAGAGAACTGGTAGCAGAATTTTTGAGTAATTCGGAGAACTGGCAAATACCACCTTCGACTGGAGATTTTTCGCCCACCAAGCCACATCCACAGAACTGGTTGTAAAAATATTTGAATCCTGACTAGTCAATTGGTCCCACTGTCAGAAAATTTCTCCTTATCCATTTATGTTTATGTATTAATAGCAAAATACATGTACATTTCTTAGTTTATTTCTGGCTTTATCATTACTTTTTTACAATAAAGTCTGGTCATCTTTAACTCACAACAGGCTCTTAATGAACCATGCAGACTTCTGTAAATTCTCCACTGCTGCAAATGCTTGTTACTAATTTATGCCATTTGTTCTAATAATAAGCAAATCATCCAATATTTGGTGCAATGAAACTAATCTGCTTTATGGGTGCTGCATTTCAATCCAAGCATTTTCAGTCGACTGAGATAATGGGCATGTCTTTGTTGCCACTAATATGTGATAACAAGAGTCACGTGAATCAAACATTAAGGTGATATCAAGCCACAATGCCTGGGTTTATCCCCAGATACCTAGCAAGCAGCCAAGTACAGTACAATTCTAAAGAATTGAATTACACACCAGGAAATCCCTGATACAAATTGTAATTTCAAACTCAGGTAGTCTTTTTTTTAAGCTTTTTAAAAATTCTGCCTTTATTATTTTTATAAATAACTCAAAGTGGGGAACATACAAATACTCCTTCCTCCCCATATTTTCCCTAATTCAAGGTGGGTTAGGCCAAGAGTGACTAACCCAAAGTCATCCAGCCAGCTGCTATACCTAAAGTGAGACTAGAGTTCACAGTCTCCTAGTTTCTAGCTTGTGCCTTAACCACTTCAGACCCCAAATAATTCTTTTATCATACTGAATAATGCCATCTGACAAGATTGTAAAAAATTAATATAATTAAGGAGATTAGCGTTTAAAATGATATATAAATGGAAAATAATGTAATTATAAATACATTGCCTATAATATATTTAATAACACACTTATTAATAACAAGGAGTCACGGTGGCATGGTGGTTAGAATGCAGTACTGCAGGCTATTTCTGCTGATTGCTGGCTGCTAGCAGTTTGGCAGTTCGAATCTCACCAAGGCTGACTTACCTTTCCATCCTTCCAAGGTTGATAAGATGAGGATCCAGATTGTTGGGAGCAATAAGCTGACTCTGTAAACTGCATAGAGGGATGTAAAGAACTGTGAAGTGGTATATATGTCTAAGTGCAATTGCTATTGCTAAATGGATTTTTGTTTCCTATGTAATCAGTGGATTGTGCACATTTGGGTAATTCCTTTTTGTGCCCATGCATGATAGTTTTGAAACATTATAGTACATTTTAAAAATAAGAACACAAAAACTGATTTGCTGCATCAGCCTGTAGGCTCTAACAAATAATTGCCCAGGATTTATTCCTGAAAATTTATAATAGTACTTGGAAATCAAGATGCATCTAAATTTTTATCCATCTCCACATAGAAACTATCAAACAGGAAGGAAAGGAGTCAGTGTCATATATTATGGTTTAAGTCCCGGTCCCACTGCACTTACGGATGCAAAGAGGATGTAAAACATTGACTGCATCTGTTGTGTATCATTGCATACATGTTTCATACACTCTATCCGTCAAGCATCCGTCCACTGTGATTTCATCCACGCAAGAAGTTTTGAGCTGCACAGAACTTTTTGAATGGATGAACTTTCCGCCATGTATGATGTAACATCCGCGACATACGAGCAACAAAACGTTCTATGTCTCGTTATCATCCATTAAACGTCCGCTGTTATCCTCTCTGCATCCCTTGGGCATCCTCACAACCTCACATCCACTGCAGCTGAAAATGGAAAGAGGGAGGAACAAAAAGGTACATGGAACGTCTATGCATCCATTAGTAGCAGCGGAAATAGAAAGGATGCGCAGTGAAACAGTTTGCATCCGATATACATCCACACGGCATCCACTTTCTTTCTTAGGTGTACGTAATGCATCGCTTCATCCGCTATGCATCCGCTTCAAATTATTCCCGTAACCCCTTCGGAGGTGTCATCCCCTTCCATCCGCTTTCATCTGCTAGCCTTCCGATGAACATCCATTTTAACATCCGCTACATCCTACCACGTCGATTCTTTTTCCATTCTGTTATGCAAATTTTCACCACTTTTTTGGCGCAGATGACAACGGATGAGCCACCCCCAAAATTTTGTCTTGTCCGCTGTGTCTTTATGCATATGTTTTGCGTCCGTCAGCCAGTGGGACCAGGCCTTTAGAGGAAGACAGCTATATGCCAAATAAAATCAGTCTAATCCTGAATTAAGTTTTTCACTTGTAACCTTGGAGTTGGAGGCACAGTGGCTACAAAGCAGAATGGCTAAAAGTTGTTAAATAAATGCAAGATGCAGAATGGTAGGTAAATGGAGAAATAGATTTTGGGAAGAAATTGGAACAGTTTGTAAAAGGTCTGCTGACTCCAGGTTATAATTTTACTCGTCCCCAGACTTAAATGTCATGTATAGGAAGAGAGAATAAATTGTGTGTGGGGGGGGAAGCAGAGGTGGTATTCAGCAAGTTCTGACCAGTTCTGGAGAACTGGTAGTAGAAATTTTGAGTAGTTCAGAGAAGTGGTAAATACCACTTCTGACTGGCCCTGTCCACATCTATTATCTCCCTCCCAAGTCCAAGCTGATTGGCTGGATCTTCTTTTGTTTCCCTGCACAGGAGAACAGAGCTGGAAAGCAGGTTAGTGGGGTGGGAGGGAATGGGGATTTTGCAGTATTCTTCCCCTGCCATGCCCACCAAGCCATGCCCACCAAGCCATGCCACACCCACAGAATTGGTAGTGAAAAAATTTGAATCCCACCACTGGGAAAAAGCTAGTGGAAGGGAAGAGATAGAGGGAGAGGAACAGAGAGAGAGACAGAGAAGGGAGGGAGAGAGAAAGAGGGAGGGAGGGAAAGAGTGATGACTGAAACATATACAAGGCTTCAACTTTGAGTGCTAAAAATGCTGGATATGTATATGTGTATCTGAGAGAGAAAGAAGAGAGGAAGAACATTTGAAACTAGCAGAGTTCCCTTTGACTGGCCGAAAGACTATTTGCGAGCAACAGATGCTTGAGAAACAGCACAAGACCTTAGGCAAGGAATGCCAAAGCAACCAGTGGCAGCTGAATCACTGGGATGCAGAATCCTGGGTGTCTCACCTATGGAAAGCTGAGATTGGCAAATAGCCAGCTTCAGGTGACATTGACAAAGAGAATTATCTGAATGCATTTTGGAAGGGTGGGGCAGCTGTTTGATTACTGGGCTGCTCCTTCAATCCTTCAGTTCCCTGTATGCTGTGGTTATGCAGTTTCTAATAATGTAAGAAAATATTGCATAAGAGTTCACAACTAGTTATTTTTCACCTACTGTATACCCCTGGAAAGAATGGAAGTCCAGCTTGGAAGTACCCTGCTGGTGAAGGTGCTAGCAGCAAACGGGATGAGAAGCTGAGAAAGATTCTGCTTGGCAAAATTTTAACCTTTTGAACTCAGAACAAGTTCCAATGCATACTCAGAGCTACACATTTTAAGATTGAATGCAATTGTCGCTAGCATTAGTCTCTTGCAGTTGCAAAGCTTGTTTGGATTCTCTTTGGAAATTTTATTTCTATCTGAAATCAGAGCCCTTTATACTGTCTGTATTAAATCTTCTTTCCCTTACCTTTGACACAAAGTTACTGAATTTCTCTATTCCAGTGTTTGTGCATTCATTTCTTAAAAGTTGCTCTCCCACCAAGTCCTTTACCTCTCCACTCAGACAGATTTTTGAATGCCAAATTAGCCCCACGCTGTCATAGTCAGTCTCTTAGGTTTAGCGTTGAGATTTTTTCAGGGGAAGAAGGGGGAGAAACCTGCATGTTGAGCACAAAGAACCGTGATGGTTGAAATTCTCTACAAATTCTCTAGTATCATAAAATCATGTCCAGGATCATTAATTCTTTAAGAGCTTGGGAAATGGATGGGTTGGAAAATGTGAATATCAGAGCTCTGTTGGGAAAGAAATGAAACACTTTCCATTTGTAGTGAATAGTCAGGAATAATAACAATCTTACAACAGGTCACATTGTTCTATATGAATAATAATTAAAGCTAGGCTTTGGTGCTTTCTCTGATGCGCTTTCCTTGATGTGCTTTTCCTGATGTGAGTGCCATCCTGCATATTGGCCAACTTTTGTGTCACTCACAAATTTGATTAGCAGCCCTATCAACCTGATTATCCAGGTCATTGATAAAAAATGTTCACTAATACTAGACCCAAGACAGATCTTTCTGGAACCTCAGTGGCTACTGCTGTATCAGGTTGGAGGGTTCTTTGTGCTCATCACAAAGAGAGAGGGAGATGGAGAGGGGGAGAGAGAGAGAGAATAGAATCATCAAATAAAATAAATAAATGTTCTGTGCTACATATTGGCAAAAAAGAATCAGAAAGTAAAATACAAGCTGAATAGTCAAGATCTTGCTGATGATCCAAATTCTGTCAAGGACCTTGGAGTACTCATCTCTAATGATCTAAGTGCTGTAACTGCATAGCCAAAAAGGCATTAAGAGTTGTTAACCTAATCCTGTGTAGCTTTTTCTCCAGTAATATTACACTACTAATTACAGCATACAAAACATTTGCTAGACCAGTATTTGAGTACAGCTCATCAATCTGGAACCCGCATTATGTATCTGATATGAATACAGTTGAGAAAGTCCAGTAATATTTCACAAGAAGAATTCTCCACTCCTCTACTTGTTGCAGAATACCTTATGCCACCAGACTTGAAATTCTAGACCTAGACAACCTAGAACTATGCTGCCTTCAGTCCAATCTAAGTATTGTACACATAATTAAGTATTGCAATGTCCTACCTGTCAATGAATACTTCATTTTAACCATAACAATGCAAGAGCACACAATAGATACAAACTCAAGGTAAACCGCACCAAACTTGATTGCAGAAAATACGACTTCAGCAAGAGTGGTCAATATCTGGAATTCTCTAACTGACTCTGTGGTTTCTTCCCCAAACTCCAAAAACTTTAACCTTAGACTGTCTATTATTGACCTTACCCCTTTCCTAAGAGGTCTGTAGGGGGCGTGCATAAGCGCACCAAAACGTGCCTACCATCCCTGTCCTATTGTTTTTATTTTTCTTATATGTATCCATTTCATGTATTCATAACTATCTTATAATCGCTTGACAAAATAAAATTTAAAAAAATATATAAATCTAAGGAATAAGGTGTAATTGTCTCAAGTACTAATTTATTTGATCTGCTATCATTTGAAAACATGTAACGGGAGAAGGAAAAAAAAATTGTAGAGAACCCATTTTTTAGAATACAAGGGAAAAAAATATTAATGTCCTTAGTACCATGGCTCATTTGTTTGGTTCTTTTGTATTTTAGTTATTTGGCTTTGAAAGATGGGGAGCTAATTACTCTCTGTGTTACACTGCTATAAACACAATTGAAAGACAATTTTCAAAAAATGTAAATAGCAGGCAAAGGGATTACCTATATCAATTCCTTCTGGATGATAGCAAACTTTAAACCCATCCAATACATACATATTGCAATCTGAGACTGTAAGTAGCAAACTAGTTAGCTATAATAAATTCTTATATGTTTAGGATTAAATGAATATAGTTTAAGCTATTGTTTACCACCATCTTAAAATGATAAACTCAGAGTTTCATAGAATGGAAGAACTGTAAGGGGGATTTTGATTCCTACAGTCCAACATCTTGATACAACATCTGTTTGAAGATTTCTACTGCTCTTCTGGTATTTAGCTTTATTGTCAAGCTGCTCTTATCAGCAAGAGATTTCTTCTAACATGCAATGTAAGTCTGATGTCTTTTTACTTAAGGCCATATATTAAACTACTTGACTGACATGACATGTACTGGAAAGATGCTTATTATTTTATTTTCATTTTCATTAAGATGAAGTAAATGAGTTCAGCAAATAAAATAGCTGTTGGGAAACCACATGAGTCTAGATGCAATAATTTTGAATCATGTTGATTAATTACAAATAAAAATGGAGGTGATTAACATTTTTGATAGTATAGTTTTATATAATGATGTTTGATTCACACATATTATACATATATTTATTCATGCCTGTACAAAAGGTAAAAGAGCAGGGGATACCAAGGTACAACTCTATGATACTTTTATAAATATAGTATTCTGAATAAAATCTCAGGTTAAATGTCTCTCAGTCTTTTCTTTAGCTGAATTAGCTGAATTGAATCTGGTTAGTTCTTGAAGTGGTGAATAGTTTGTGGCTTTTAGAATCGCAAAGGAACTAGCAAAGGAGCTAGCAATCAAAAAATGTGCTCCAAAGTAGAACTTTCTAGAGTAGCAATGAAGACCTTAGAAAAAAAAATTCAGATGCTATGACACATTGACACATACAAAGATACATATCGCATAGAGCATAGCAGTGGTTTTCCTGTGATATTTTGTGATAAAAAATAGACTTTGAAGAAGCAAGACAGAAAGAGTATTGATGCTTTTGAACATTGAAAAGAACAAGAAAATGCTTTTGAGAATATCATAGAGAGACAAAAATAATAATCAGATGATATAGCTAATCAATTCTGAGTTCTTGCTTCAGGCAGAAATGACTATGTCCAAATTATCATATTTTTGATACATTGTGTGAAGTTCCAACTCTCTGGATAAATTTATAATGTGGGGAAAATTGGAAGGAAAGATAAGAGGATGACCAAGAGCCAGGCGGAGGACCCTGATTACAGCAGCAATGGGTGTATCATTGGAAGACATTCAGGGTCTCAGTGGAGACAGAGCATCCTGGAGAAGATTTGTCTATACTTTATAGCACTCAATCAATCAATCAACCAACAAACCATCACTCAATACCTGGCTGAGGCATGATCTAGAAATGCAAACTAAATGGGAAGTTGATAAAATATCTAGGAAGAAAGCAAATATAAGTAAGTAACCTGCTAGATAAAAGTTCCCTAAGGATGCATTCCAGCATGAGTTCAAAAACTCAGAAGACTACAGTTCTGGTCCTGATAGCCAACCCAGTTTGGATCTATCTTCACTTTCATTTGAAAGACAAGTAAACCTCCATATTGTCACTAAGAAACTCAAAGGAGGTGTTCATGAAGTCAACCCAATGATTACTTTTTTTTCTAGAATCACAACATGTATTGTCAATATGGTATTAATTAAAAGTAATTGTGGAGCAACAGGGGATGTTTTCCATATTTATGAGGTAGTTGCAAACTGCATCATAAATAACTAGAAGTAAGAGAGAGAGGAATTTTTTTTTATTGTCAAGAGAAAATTGGTACAGGTAGTCCTTGACTTATGACCACAACAGAGCCCAAAATTCCCATAGCTAAGCAAGACAGCTCCCCATTTTATGATCTTTCTTGCCCCAGTCGTTAAGTGACTCACTGCAGTTGTTAAATTAGTAGCATGGTTACTTAACATGGTTGTTAAATGGTGAATCTGGCTTCCTCATTGACTTTGAATATTACAAAAAATGATTGTGTGACCCAGGATGCTACAACCATCCTTAAATAGGTGCCATCTGCCAAGTGATTGAATGTTGATCACATGACCCTGGGATGCTGCAACAGTCATAAGGGTGAAAAATGATCATGTCACTTTTTTCAGTGCTGTTGTAACTTCAAATGGTCACTAAAAATGATTGTAAGTAAAGAGCAAGTCAATATAAGTAGCAAAGGGAGTATATTCGGAATAGCCCTTGTTGTTGGAAGGACAATGGGGAAAGGGTGAGTGGAAGCCTCCTGACCACCTCACATTAAATTAAGCTTTGTGTGTCCCAAAAGTTGGTTTTTCTAGTTCTATCATCTTAAAGAAGTGAAAATATAGAAGCAGCAAATCTTTACATTTGGATTTGGGAGGTCTGATGTTTCAGACACGTGGATAAATGTTTTCTGGACAAATGTTTCCTGTAAGCTTATCCCTACTGGAAAATTATTTTCAACTCTCAGCAAAAAAGATGAAAGACTATTATTCAATGAGAATTCAGGGTCTCATGATAATGAAGATTGTGCTAATTGAACATTGTGCTGTGTATTTTAGTAATGATTTAGCTCTTCTTAACCCAGGATGCACAAATTCATAACTTCACTTGTTTTGGATTCCAGTTCTCACAGTTCTTTGTACTGGCCTTGGTATCTGGGCTGATGGAATACTTTCTAGAGCAGGGGTATCAAACTGGCAGACTGTGAGCCAGATGCATCATGGCCACCATAGGCTCCGTGAAGGGGGAAAACATCACAAAACATCACATGATGGCAACGTGATGCGGCAACTTTAACATCCATGTTCTAGAGGCTTTGAGCAGGACATGTGCAACAGTGTGTTGGAGACAGCTTCTATAATATCAGACACAAACCTAGGTAAGGCTTTCGATGTGTCAAAAACTACATAGAAAATGTGATTCAGACTTTATAGGAGTATGGCACCACTTGGTTACCAAACAGCTATTTCTGTGTGAATCAGAAACAAGATGCCACTGATTTAAAAAGTCAATTCATTAAGTGACTCTCAAGGCAATGGTCTCTCCCCCCACCCCCCCGGATTTTGAGGAAGTTTGAAACAGCTTTTTAAGGGATAGAAAAGAGATGTTGTACTTGTGAAATTGTGAAATCCAGAGCCACATTTTGCCTGATTGAAGGCCAGGAACTTCCCACATCTGGAGGTCATCTGTCTCTCACTTTAGGTTGGCTAGTTTCCTTCATCTCAACCAGTACTAAAGTAAGTTTTAAATGATTCTAAATATTGAATTCCAATTTCTCACAGCTTAGGTGGTCTTCTGTTACTCATTCAGTGTTGTACTATTCTATGAAATCACTTCCATTTTGTCTCCTTCAGTAATATTAGTTCTTTTGCTGAAGTTGCTTTACTGCATCCGTGAGAACAGAGAGAGCCAGTGAGAAGCTGGATCAATATTACTTCTCTGGTTCTTACTTTAGCTATGTCTTTGAGGGGGCTGATAAATACATTGCTATCTCAATTCATCCCCATGTTTCATATTTTTATTGTATTTTATTATATAATGGGAACTGCCTTGAACTTGCTGAATAAAAGGTGGAACAGAAGCTTCATTTCATATTTGGGCATACAGAGATATTCCCTCTTGAGAAGAAATATGACTCAACACAACATGAATATAAGGTGTAAAAATATGACATCACTTTCGATGTTCGTTTGACAATGTTGGCTGCATTTGTTGATACACCTATGCTGCTTATAAGTGTTATTTTCTCAATTCATTTTTTAGGGGACACTGTTTGCTATGTACTCTAAAATGTACAACTGCCCAAATATGCTTGGAGGTGTGAGGAGAGCAACATTGGCTCTCACCCAATGTCACAAACCAATTCTGTCTGTTACCTTTGGAGCAAACGGGCAGAAGGAGGAGGAGGGAGGAGGGAGGGAAGGAGGAGGAAACTAATCAAATGGTAAACAAAAATACCTGCCATGAAATGAGAGTGTAGACAGAGTGTCAACAGTGACATTGTTTGTGTCATATGTGTTCCATTAGGATCCTTATTGTTATTATCTAACTGCTGAACCTAAATGATACAGCAGTTGCAAATCCCTGTAGGAGCCGAACATTAATTAATATGAATGAGTATATATAAGTGGTATATGCATCTACTTGCAGATTTGTTTTTATATGCGCAAACACATTGGAAGGCTTTCACTTGTTGTGTGCATTCACAAGGGCATGTGGCAGATCACGGTGCAGCATAACGACTCCCTCTCCTTTGTTGTTTGTTTTCTTTTCTTTCTGAGCTGCTTAAAACCTGTGCAGGCACACAGTCACTGTGTACATACGTCTCACACCCCTGCCTCTCAACAGATGTTAGCTAATGTGGTTGTAGAAGGTTCACTGTGGTTGCTGCGAGCCCAATAAATCTTCCTCTTAAATGCAGGCACGCCACCATCTCAGCATCTTCAACCTATAATACATTTTAATTACTTGGCCATTCAAATGATACTAAATTAGTTCGGCACAGAGTTGTATCGCAGTTTTCTCAATTTACATTTAATCCACTGCAAACCAAACAATACTACCAGAGGCGTGGGATGTTTCGGGGGGCGGGGGGCGGGGGAGGAAGGGAGGAAATAGGGAGGCAAGAGGGGCCTTTCATTAGAAGTTGCAGGAGCTCCTGAAGTTTGATCTCTTAAAAATTATTAAGTGACAAAAATTACTGGCAGTAAGGTTCTCCTTGGCTTCCCCATTAGCCATTTAGGTGACAGCTGCTGCATTGCACATAAAGATGAACCATTCCTTGAGGGATGACAGTACTTCCGCTGTGACACTACTGGCATAAAGCATTATCAGACCATAGCTGTGCTTAGAGCCATCACAGTCTCCTAGGCACCTATCAGTAGCCTCATTATCTGCATCACAGAATGTCTTAAAAGAACAGTGCCAGGCTTCACAGCTTTGCAGCTCATTTGAGAAGCGGAAATTAAATGTCCCAGGAGAAAAAACAGGCACATTGTAACAGCACCAGAGCTCTACCACCAATAACATGTTGACTGCTGCAACACACTGACTTCTGTCTCATTAATTTAATAGGCTCCTGAAATTGGGAGGGGGGGAGAAGAGAGAGGGGGAGAAAAGGAGCATTTCCAAGCAGATGACAGAAAAGGACTCTGCTCTCATTCTAGTTACAAGGCAAGATCTGAATAAGAATAATTTCAATCCCGGCTTTGACTGTCAGAAGTACCGGCATGGCTCACAGATAATGTGAAAGCAGTAACATGGCTGGTTCGAGGCTTAGTGTCACCAGTGAACTAATTCAAGCTGAGGTTCTGTGGTCGAAAATTCCTAACTAGGCCTTATGTGTACACTTGGCCAATGTGCGATCACAAATGGGAACAGTTTAAAAAAAACAAAAAACATTTGTACCTACTTATGGTGCAAATGTGCCCTGACAACACTTTTTCCTCTCAGTGTCTTCATGTAATTTCCTTCACTTTATTTCATTCCCAGACCGCGGGTAAGACAAGTTTGAAATAATCTTAAATATACCGAGGTTAAAATATGCCTTCCAATGCCATACAAGGGCAATGTTAAGGTGTGTCGAATCTGTTAGACAGCCAGTTTGGTGTAATGGTGAAGGCATCAGACTAGAAACTGGAAGGTCTTCAGTTCCAGTCCTGCCTCAGACACAATGCCAGCTGGGTGGCCTTGGGCCAGAGACTGACTCTCAACCCTATGAAACAGACAATGGCAAACCAATTCCGAAAAACCTTGCCAAGAAAACTATAGGGATCAATTAAGACAGTCACCAGAAGTCAGCACTGACTCAAAGGCAGGCACATAGACATAAAAGAAGCTGTTTAGCTTTGCCCTGAGCTGGGAGGAAATCAAGTGATTGGCAGCAACATGAAAGAGAGGAAATAAAAGTAGGAAATAGGGATCAGATAGGGATCAGCAGTGGAGATAGTATAGTTTTCTGCTGATTCAAGGATGGGCAGGGATCACTTTGATTCAGTAGTAGGAATGAGATAATTATCGTAATGGTCAGAAAGTTTCAATCCTGCAAGGTATCTGGATCTAGAGGTGCCCATGAGAAGATAAGCAAGGGAAGGAGAAAGCATCTGTTTACAGATTAACAGAGTTGGAAGTGACCTTGTAGGTCATCAAGTCCACCCCCCCACCCACCCAAGCAGGGGACCCTATACCATTTCTGAGAAATGGTGGTCCAATCTCTTCTTGAAAGCCTCCTGTGATGACCCAGGGCATGGCACAAAGGTAACACAGTCAAATAAACAAGAAGAGTCCCTTTATTATCTCCAACTTTGCCCCCAATGTCCAGGTTACCTTCAGCTGGAGAAAAACTCTCACAGGAACAGCCTTTAAGTGGAGAAAATTCAGTCCAAAAACAAAGTACACACAAACTGTAACTAAAAATCCAAACAAACCACACTGCAGTAATTAACTTGACAGGGCAGGAGAAAGAATTGCAGCACTTGAAAGCACAGCAAAACACACATGGGAAGACACCAGGAACACAGATAAGCCTCAATGATACCAGATAAATTCACGATTTGCTCCCAACAGCTTGCTGCATGCAACTTCCCTTTTTAAACACTGTGCTCCCAGCTGCAGCTAATGAAAGGAATCAGGGCCCTTTCCTCCCCCATAAGCCACACAACTCACATTGCTTCCTTCTCCATTCCTCCCTACATACCCTAGGATGAAGAGGAGTGGGCCTGGGTCTTCCTCTGAATTCCCTCTGCCTTGCTCTATCTCTCCCCTACTCTGCCCAGCCAAACTTTGCCCTTCCCCAGTTTTTTCCACTGGGGAATGATGCTCCCACAACTTCCGAAGGCAAGCTGTTCCAGTGATGAAGCTCCCATAACTTCTGAAGCTGTTGCATTGGTTGATTGTTCTCACTGTCAGAAAATTTCTCCTTATTTCTAGGTTGAATCTCTCCTTGATCAGTTTTCATCCATTGTTCCTTGTCTGGCCTTCACGTGCTTTGGAAAAACTGGACCCCCTCTCTGTGGCAGCCCCTCAAATATAAGAAGACTGCTCTCATGTGTCCCCTGGTCCTTCTCTTCACTAGACTAGCTATGCCCAATTCCTGCAACCGTTTGTTGTATGTTTTAGCCTCCAGTCCCCTAATCATCCTGTTTGCTCTTCTCTGCACTTTTTCTAGTGTCCCAACATCTGTTTTACAGTGTAGTGACCAAAACTGGATGAATATTCTAGGTGTGGTCTTACCAAGACTTTACAGAGTGGTATTAGTACCTCACTTGATCTTGATTGTCATCGCCAGCATATACAAAAGGGGTTCACCTTGGATTGTGAGAAAGCAACACTCATCGCATTGTTTTGATGAAAATATCACATCACCCTTCAGCTGAATAAGGGAACTAGTTTGAGGTAGCGTTCATGGAAAGGAGAGGGGTTTTTCAGATAACAAGATTTTATAAACATAATTGTGCTGGGATGGGGAAAGACAGAAAAATATTGCTGGCTAATGCTATATTTGGTTACAGAGAATTTGAACGTATCCTTTTTTTCTTTAACAATCACATTGCTGCAATATAAAGTAATTAGGAGCTATATTGAAATGGTTTTTTGGCTGAACCATTGCGTTAAATTGTGTAATATCTGTAGCAATAGACATATATTGCTTTTTTGCTTTACAGTGGTTAATAAGGCAATGAATCCTCAAAACAATTCTAACTGCAGATAATGGGCAAGCATAAAATTGCACACTTAGACTTTCAACCATGCTCAAAAAGTTTGGATAAATCTCCAAAGAGGAAAATATATACTTTCCTCTGAATGGTGACCTGCTTCCGAGCTGCTTCCCTTATATCCGCGGGGCTGACGCAATGCATCCTCCCCACATGCGCAATTAACGCTAGGCATCCATTAGTCTTCCACTGTGTGTCTGCTAGGCTTCTGCTCTGCATCCGCTTCATCCGCTCGGCGTCCGCTCTGCATCCGCTGTATCCGTTCCGTGTCTGCTTTGCTGCGCCCCCCGGAAGCCCCGCGGATGTGCCATCCGCTCCCATCCACTCCCATCCGCTGGGCTTCCGTTCCGCATCCATTTTCAATCCACTCTGCGTCCTCCCCGCGTCCGTTCCTTTACGTGTTATCCGCTCCGGTTATGCAAATTTTTGCCCCTTTTGAGAGCGGATAACAACGGATGGAACATTTTGCTTGTCCGTTGTGTCCTTTTTACAAATGTTTTGCATCTGTTGGGCAGTGTGACAGGGCCTTTAGATATTTAAAAGGCAGCTTCTCATACAAGTAGTGGGTTCTATAGAGTTTTGAAACAGAGATAATCTACATACATGTTTTTCAAGTGTGTAGACTTCAACTCCCAAAATTCTCCAGCCAGCATCTTGGCTGAGGAATGCTGAGAGCTGAAGCCCATTCATCTTAAAGTTGCCAAGTTTGAAAAATACTACATGCCGCATGTATCAGAGAGAAAGAGGGAGAGAGAGAAAGGAAAGAAAAATGTAAAAAATGAGAGGTGTCATCTTCTTTGGGAAAAAAATAGTTCATGTCACATTTTCCAAGGAGCACCAGCAAACCTATGAAATAAATATTAAAATAATTGAAAATAGTTCAATAGCAGTAAACATCCCAGTAATACAGATATTGCTTCTCAGGATTATAGCATGGGATTAAACCCAGGTCAATACAGCATTAATTCAGAGTCAAATGGAGGATTTTCCTCAAATATTCCATTAAGGGTCTCTTCAAGTATTTCCTTAAAAGTCTTTTTTTCTCTTTAAGAAGAGAAAAGAAAAAAAAGAATAGTTGGATTTAACTTTTATTAATTTTCAAAACTTCCATCTGAGATATGAATGGCAGGCCCTGTTCATACAGCCAGACTTGGGAACCACATAAAGGCAAGTCTGAGATGGAATTGTGAGTTAAAATTACAATGCAACAATAAGGATGGGGTTTCTTAACTGTGCCGCTTTAACCATATTTACTCAACCACCATTCTCATTCATTTCTGTGCTGCTTACTTCTATGTAAATTTGCTTTGAAAATACAAGGGACTGCTTCACACCTTGTAGAAAGGTTTTTTAAAAAGTGTATAAGCCAGTTCTTGTTTGTTCCATTATCTTCCATAATTGGGACGGTGGTGGACAAAATAAGTGTGATGAGTACAAAAGGGAGTGGGAAATGCCGTGCCACAAAGAGTGAAGCTACAAAGAGTGAAGCTATGGCGTAGATTGTAAAAGAAATTTGTGCTTGGGTAATGAAAGCGCTGTGAAAACCTTATCTCAGTTTACAAGCTGCAAAGCTCCAGCATTATAAACTTGATTCATTTCTCTTGAGAAAGGATCACTTTTTGCCCAGTCTTTGTCTCAACTTTATACTTGGTTTTTGGGTGCTTGGTTTTTCTTTTCTTTTCCAAGAGCCATTAATATACCGAATTTTGGAAAGGCCTAGCAAAAAAAATATATCCAGGCTTCAGGCAATAAAAAGATTTTTTAAAAATCAGTCAAGAAGTCATTGGCAGCAGTAGTGACTTTATGGCTCAGATGTTTCTAAGCTCTTTTCATCCATCACAAAAGGTCTCTTTTTGTTGTTGCTTTGTTTTGCTTCAGCTGACTTACAGCTTGCTTGTGATAAGCAGTGAGCCATACAGAGGTTGTTATGTTTTCCTCCATTCAGCTTGCCAGTGCCTATGCATGGGCCATAATATGTGACAAACAAGCAAATAACAGGTGACACTCCTATTTCTCATGGCAGTTCAAGGAACCTCAAGTCATACCATGTTACAGCCCACTTTGTAGGGAGCCTGCCACTGCTAAATGGCTGGAATTTAAAGTTGAAAACTAATAGGTGATGGCAATATGACAGAACAACAAATGAATAGAGTAGAGTAGAGTAGAGTAGAGTAGAGTAGAGTAGAGTAGAGTAGAGTAGAGTAGAGTAGAGTACAATAGAAGGAATTTGCCTTCAGTGCATTAACTCTCAGTGTACATACAAACCACAAGTGATAGGTCATAGATCATAAATCATAGTTAATCATAAGATATAAGCAACAAGGGATAACAACTACTTATCTGGATATTGCATTATTAGTCTCTTCAGGAAGATCAGCCAGGTAAGGAAAGAAAGAAGAATAAAGTAATTAAATGCAAACTAGGTCATTCACCATCTTGGTCAAAAAGCTTTTCATTAGTTGTGACCTGCTAAGAGAAATTCTGTCCAACAGTAATTTCTTGGGGCTTTATTGCTTTGTTTCTAAGCAGGCCACACAAACTAAATGCTCAGCATAAAAAAGTTTACCTTAAATCATATATGATGGAGACATCTTCAGATCACTCTATACAGGTAGTTCTCACTTAACAACATTAACTGAGAACAACATTTCTATCATTAAGTGTTGTGATCATATAGTGGGACATTATATGTGCATCAGTTACAGAAGTTATATTCAGCAGGTTCTGACCAGTTCTGGAGAACTGGTAGCAGAAATTTTGACTAGTTTAGAGAACTGGCAAATACAACTGGCCCTGCCCCCAGCTATTCTCTGCCTCCTGAATCCCAGCTGATTGGCTGGGTCTTCTTTGGTTGCCCTGCACAGGATAACAGAGCTGAAAAGCAGGTTAGTGGGATGGGGAGGGAATGGGATTTTGCAGTAACCTTCCCCCTGCCACACCCACCAAACAACACCATGCCCACCAAGCCATGCCCACAGAACCGGTAGAAATTTTTTTTGAATCCCACCACTGATCAGTTAGCTATGGCAATCCTGGCAATCTCAGATTGCGATAGTTAAACAAGGATCATGGGTCATTAAGCAAGAACCTCAGGTGTCAACAACTTATGATTTCCTACTGGCTTCTAATATGCAAAGTCAATGGGGAAGCTGGCAGGAAGTTACAAATCCAGATGACAAGCTTTTTCTTAAGACAGCTTACAAGTATGTCAAAGGGTGAGTAAGTGCTCCAGAATGAAGGATGGGCAAAACTTGGGTACTGTGACCTGGCAGGAGTGTGGGGTGTATGTGCTGTGGATGGGTACGCTCTATGAGAGATGAGATTCCTGGGACCTTATACTTCTTAGTGGAGCTCCTCAGAAGAAAAAGCAGTAGAAGCAAGAGCAACCTATGACCTTGTCTGCCAAATTCCCCATTGACTTTGCTTATTGAAAACCAGCAGAGAAAGTTACAAATCACAATCATGTGACTGTGAGATACTGCAACTGTCATAAGTGCAAACTGGTTGCCAAGTACACTGTAATGGTGTGGAAAGATGACCTTGGGAGACAAGGGGATGTTGCCTAGGAAACAATTAGACAAAAAGGGGAGGAACGGTGATTTAATGGTCAGGGGATGAAACTTAGGAAGGACCTCCCTTAATTGATCAGGTGGTTAAAAGTAGTGAGAGGAACTTTGTACCCTTAAACTTGCAAGATTCTATTAATGTAGCCTTACAATAAAGTAGAATTAGCTCAGCTAGTCATTGTTACCTGTCTGGTTTACCTGGGAGGGCTCTCATGCCTGAATTGCATTCACATGACCAGAGCAACACTGTGATGGCCAGAACTTCAAAGCCATCTCATAAGTACCATTTGTTCAGTGCTGTCATGACTTCAAACAATTCCTGAACAAGTTGTCACTCAACCTGTATTTTGCTAACATCCTAGTAGAGGTAGTATTCAGCAGGTTCTGAACAGTTCTGGAGAACCGCTAGTGGAAATTTTGAGTAATTTGGAGAACTAGTAAATACCACCTCTGATTGGCCCCATCCCCATCTATGCTCTGCCTCCCAAGTCCCAGCTGATCGGCTGGGTCTTCTTTTGTTGCTCTGCACAGGAGAACGGAGATGGAAAGCAATTTAGTGGGGTGGGGAGGAATGGGGATTGTGCAGTATCCTTCCCCCAGGAGTGGGGAGAGAATGGAGATTTTACAGTATCCTTCTCCTGCCACGCCCACTGACCCACACCCATCAAGCCACGCCCACAGAAATGGTGGTGAAAATGTTTGAATCTCACCACTGCATCCTAGTCATTCTACATTCGTTTTGAACCAGCAGGAAGTCAGGTTCTGTATGCAAATTACTAAAAAAGATGCACAAAAGAACAAAATATTTCTACCAACCCAAGAATATTATTCCAAGTGGGCTTGGAATAATAGTCTGAAAATGAGATGAGAAAATTGTTTTGCTTAGGATGTGAAAGTCCCCCTGGGTCCAAACTTTAAACAGAAAAGAATTTATTCCTAAGAGGATAATGATAAGAAATTGGGCGTTTATGTTATGTCAAGTAACTGCATCTAAAAGATTGTGCATATTAGAGTTGTGCAGTGCTTTGGATATGAAGGCAAAAAAATTAATAATAATAATAAGTGCTTCACAAAACTGCCTGCAATGCCTTTTCCCAGGATCTCTGGTTGCTGTATAGAGAAGACATTTGGTTTAAGGAGATACTATGAGGACTATGTTGATACCCCTTGCCTTTTAAAACTGGAATNGGTTGCTGTATAGAGAAGACATTTGGTTTAAGGAGATACTATGAGGACTATGTTGATACCCCTTGCCTTTTAAAACTGGAATACTGTTACAGGATATCACTTCTGTTAGTGTGTATAGTTCACGAACTGGAACAGACATGGTAACAGGTCAGTCAAAGGGACTGTTGGATTAGACATGGCAACAGGTCAGCCAATGGAGACTGTTTGGAAACTGAAACATAGTATTTGTTTTGTATGAGGCCATAATAGGTAGTTTGGAGTCTGAAAGTACTTTGACATACTGAACTGTATGTAAGAGTTGGTTTGTCCTCCGTAATCTTTGTCCTCTGTAAATCTAGGCCTCTGGGCCTCTGGGCCTCTACATCTCTCTACTCTGAATGACTTGCTTCTGTGAATATTGCCTCTGTGTTCCTGAATGTGTGTGCTGACTTTTGCTGTATGGTATTGTATATAAACAAGTTTCTTATGTCAGTGAATCCTGCAGAATTGTTTACTTGTGTGCTAATTGGATGTGCTCAGGGGTGGAATTCAAAATTTTTAACAACCAGTTCTGTGGGCATGGCTTAGTTGGTGGGCATGGCTTGGTGGTCATGTTATTGGCTGGGCGTGGCCAATTCAATGTCACTCACATCAAGGCACACTTCTCCTCACCTGGCCTCTCATGACTGTGGGGATGCTGCAACAGTCGTAAGTGTAAAAAATGGTCATAAGTCACTTTTTTTAGTACCATTGTAACTTTGAATGGCCACTCCACACAAGCAAAGTACCACCAAAGAGGGGGAAAAAACTCCAGAGAGGTTCCTGAGACAGGAAGTCTAGTCCTGCCGAGAATGTAATAAGGGTTAACGGAGAGGCAGTTTCTGTAAGCAACTCCAGAATGTTTCCTTCCTGACTTCCTTACAGGATTAGGCCAGTAATTTCTTCTAACAACCGGTTCTCTGAACTGCTTAGAAAGTTGACAACCAGTTCTAAGGAATAGGTGTGAACAGGTAGAATCCCACCCCTGGATGTGCTGCAACTCTGACAACTTCTGAGATATCCTAGATCCCTGCTCTCAAAAGCTCTTGAGATAAGATATAAATTTTAGGACTTGTCCTTATCCTCTTTGCTCTTAGTCTTGCAGACATGAATACAAGGATAAGTCTACTCAGCAGCTGTCCTTCATAATATTAATCTTGTAGTCATCTGTGAAGGAGATGACAATTGTTAGGGTTTTTTGTTTTTTTTTGCATGTACAGAGCAGTCAGTGGTGGACTCTAACCAGTTTAACAACTGCTTAAACTGTGAGCTCATGCTTTGTGCGTGCATACAGCATTCAAAAAACACCAATTTTAGCCTCTAAAGGTTACCTTCTAGAGAACTGTCAGTAAGTAAAACAACAATCCACTGTGCCACATGAATCAGCTGAGCTGAAAAACATGGAAATATAAGGGAAAACGAGGGTCAAGGGTGTCAATGAATTATGTGTCTCAGAGTTGGATAGCTGTCAGGATTCTGGCAGTTACCCCAATTAAACCATGAGTCTCGAGCCAAACTTCCAAAACTTCAAAAAGACTTATTGGGAGTTAAAATATCCGGCACTGCCTGGGTGTAGCCAACTCTGGGACACATAATTCATTGTTACCCTTGACCCTGGTTTTCCCGCACTCCCTGGGTGTATCATAATTCATATTCTCCAATGGGACATATCCATAGCCAAGAGTCATCAATCATGTTCTCCTGTTAGAATTCTGCACTGCAGAAACTTCAGTCACTTAGTTACTATTTTCGAAAACTATTCATGGAATGCACTTTCGGTCTTCAAGCTTTTTCACTGCTTCTCCCTCCCTTTCTGTTGGCAATTCTAAATAGAAATATTTTATAAGTTGACCTAGGACAGGACAGGGCGGGAGTGGGTGGGTGGGGCCAGCTGATCATCAGAATTACTGGTTCACTAGAACTGATCCGAACTGGCCGGAGCCCACCTCTGAGAGCAGTGCTTTTCAACCTCCACAACTATAAAATGTTCATCTCTCTCTGGCTAGAGAATTCTGGGACTTAAAATCCACACTTCTTCAAGTTGCTGAGGTTGAGAAATACCAGTTTAGGTTACCAAGTTTCTTCTCCCTGTTCTAGAACAATCTTCATTCAATCTCAGACAAAACTGCACAAAAAACTTCGTCTGTAGATGATTATAGAACACAAATATTCCTGTTTGTAACTTCTTTCATGAAGATGTAGAGGGAAGAACAAGTCGCCAATGGTTTATTCCCCTTCCCTGCACTGAGTCTAAAAGAACTTAAACAATAGTGATATACAGAATCACACAGCCGTCCCTGTGGCAATTTAAAGCACTTCATTAGTAATGTATCTTCACAGCAATGGCCTGACAATGCTATAAATTTTTAGTGTGAAAATTCTCTGCCCATTAATTGTCATACATTTTCATTCCATAGTTTAATGTAATAGTGAAAACCAGAATAACATTAGGTAAACCAGAGAACTGCATGACAGCATTAGACAATCTGAATCCATGTATTTTGTTGCCAGATCACATAAAAGTTTATTAGAGATGTTCCATGTCTCTTTGTCAGTTAAAGACTAAAAATGCTGTACCCACACTACACAGTCTTAAAGAGCTCTCAAGCATCTCTGCTTCAGAATAGGAATCTGAATAATGCTCTATAAAATAGGTTGCATAATAATAATAATAATTATTATACGAATTCCACAGATAATTCACACAGCAAAGCAGGGAAATGGAATGATTATGAAATACTGTATCAAATGGCAAAGCAATGACTGAGGCTCTGAATTTTATTCACATCATGTTTACATAGTAAACCCAGGAAATCAAGTAATCTTTTGGATCTATATCTATATCTATATCTATATCTATATCTATATCTATATCTATATCTATATCTATATCTATATCTATATCTATATCTATATCTATATCTATATCTATATCTATATCTATATCTATATCTATCTGTAGGTCTAGGTGTGTTCGGGTCTTTTCCCATGTAAGATTAAGAGTATCTTGGTGATGTATCTTGACGATGCTGTGTTGGTATAGAATTTCAATTGGAAGCTTATGGGGATTAAATTTTGATCTCAGCAGTTGCATAGGAATGCGAGGTCACATAAAATAGAAGCTCCTTGGACTTCAAGTTTTTCATAAGTCCTGGTCAGATGGTGGGTTTCCTCCCCATAGAGGTGCAATTCCTACGCAACTGCCGAGATCAAAATTTAATCCCCATAAGCTTCCAATTGAAATTCCACACCAACACAGCAGCCACCCAAACGCATCCTAAAAAGAAACAGAGGAATTGCCCCTAATTAGAAATGAACTTCACACAAAAAAGATTTCCTCCTAGACCAAATCAACAAAAATCTTCCTCACACTTCACCTGCAGACTCAGCCACAAGATTCACCCCACACTTTGGGACAAATCCAAACAACTCACTGTCTGGAGAGTTTGAAACACAGACCACCCTCAAGACAGACAACAACACAACAAACTCAGAAAACTACAAAAATGCCAGAAACAAACTCTTCCCCCCTCACAGCCACACATGAAACAAACAGTGCAACATCTTAGACAAGATCCTCATGAAGCCAAACCAATGTCCATTCGAAAGGATTCAACTTTGCTGTCGCTCCCAAACACATCCCCACAGAAATCTTCATATGCGGAAGTTGAAACCAGCCTGACCAAAACCAACCCTGATTGATGGCCAACAGAATCGACTTGAAATCACCAAACATACTCGGCAATAGCAAACCTACCCAAAGCAACTTATCCCAAAGTAAGAAAAAACTGCACTACTTAACCTGAAGGAAGGACACGAGCAATAATCTTATCAGCAGTACAAGGCAATTGTGATGGTGGTTATGGAACACAATCTGGGACTACCCAAACCAAGTTAAACAACTACTCCAAAGGACCCCACATACAAAACCCCTAAACCACAGAACCCCCACCACCTACCTTAGAAAAAATCCACCAGATACCAAAAATAAAAGCTCTCCCCCATCAGCGAAGAAAATCCAGCAAAGAATCGATACCAGAGAGAGAAATCATCCAGATGCGCTAAGCTTATTATGTCTCCCCAAGATACACAAAGAATGGAACCCCACTTAGGCACCAACAGGTCAGCTCCATTATGATCCCTCT
>BHFT01014492.1:0-29981 GCA_004320025.1 Laticauda laticaudata | reverse complement strand
AGAGAAGAGAGACATTTGTGATATATAGTCGTATTCAATTAGATCTTATGTCAGTACTCACGAGTAGGTGTGTTACTCATCGACCACGAGAGGCTGCTGGTAGTCTGTTGTGAGAGAGAAGCGGGCGGACGGAGGAGCTTTAGTTATCTCAGCTACCATGGCACCATTATGAAAGAATTGGAAGCAGAAAAGGTCAAATAATGAACAAATGTATAATGAAAATTGGGTGGGAATTGTCCCAAACCCGTCTGCTCAAACAGGAGAATCCTATATCATTCTAGACAAGTGGCTATTCGGCTCTGTTTCTTAAAGCCTCCAATGATGGACAACCCTATAACTTCCAAGGGCAAGTTGTTCCAAAAACACTGGTTGATTGTTTCTCTTACCAGTCAGAAAGTTTCTCTTAGTTTTCTAGCTTGTTTCTCTCCTTGATTAATTTCCATCTAATGTTTTCTTGATTGATAGAAATATGTGCACATCCAACTATTTGTTAAATGAACAATTAACTATCATAGTTATGAATGTGCCAGAATTTCATTTTTGGTAGCACCTCAGATTAAGCAGTTAATTAGAGTTGGAAGAAAACTTGTAGTTTCATTAAGTCCAACCCTTCCATCCAAGCGGGGAAGACGCCTATACGCATTTTCTGTCAATAGTAGTCCAATCTGCTTCTTCAAAAGTCTCAAAGGTGATGGCACTCCCACAAACTTCTGAGGGCAAGCTGTTCCCATTGGTTTGTTGGAAAAAAACAGTGATGCGTTCTCACTGTCAGAAAGTTTCTCCTTAATTCCAGGTTAAATCCCCTTGTTCAGTTTCCCATCCAATTTTCCTTGTCTGGCGTACAGGCGCTTTAGAAAACAGATTGACCCCTTCCTCTCCTGTGGCAGCCTCTCAAATATTGGAAGACTGCCTATCCATGTCTCCCATGGTCTTCCTCTTTACTAGACTAGGCAATATCCAAGTTCCTGCAACCATTCATCATATTGCTTCAGTTCTCCAGTCCCCTAATCATCCTGGGTTGCTTCTTCTCTATCCTTTTTCTAGAGTCTCAACATTCTTTTTTATAATGTGTGGCAGTATTTCTAGTGTGTGGTCTTACTAAAGGCTTTATAAGAGTGATATTAGGTAACTCCTTGATCTGCATTGCATCCTTCTGTTTAATACAGTTTTAGGATTGCATTAGTTTTTTGGCTGCTGCTGAACACATGCTGGCTCATATTTAGCTGATTGTCCACTAAAGACTCCAGATCCTTCTCCAGTTACTTGCCTATTGAGCCTGGTTTCACCCAGTCTATATGGGTACTTTTTGCGTTTTTTCTTGTCCCTAAGAGGAGAATTATCTTTCTCTCATTTGAATTTCATTTTGTTAGATATGGCCCAGTGTTCTGTTGTCCAAGAATCCATCTGGATCTTGAGCCTATCTTCTTTTTTTTTGGTGTTAGCTATTTCATGCTACTTAGTTATCATCTGCAACTTTTGCGCCTAAGTTTCCTTTCTATTCTCTCATCTAAGTCGTTAATGAATATATTAAAGAATATCTGGGCGCTTAGATGCCACCGTTGTGGCAACCCCACTGCTTACTTCCCTCATGTCGACTTTTGATCCATTTAGAAACTACTCTTTGAGTCGGTTTGTCAGCTATTTGCAAGTCCATCTCGTGGTGGTTGCTTATCTATTCCATTTTTTTCTAGCCTTACTAAGAAGGAGGTTTTGTGGTCTACTTTGTCTGTAATGCCTTGCTGAAATCATAAATGCAGTATATTATGTCCAGAGTATTTTGCTGGTCTACTGATTTAGGTGCACTGTGTTAAGAATGAAATAAGATTGTTTGGCAATAATCTGTTCTTAACCAAATCTGGTGCTGACTCTAAGTTATTACTTTACTTGTTTCTAGAATGTTGGCAGATCTGTTTTTTTATTTCTGTTTCCAGCTATCTTTCTGGGTATATTGATGCTAGACTTGATTGGTCTATAGTTTCCTGGGGTCTGCTTATTTTTTCTTCTTTTTTTTTGGAAAGATGGGAAACCCAGCATCAACTCTTTCCAGTCCTCTGGTAGTTCCCCGGTGCTCCAGGGATTTTTTGTGAAAGATATGCGTGCAGCTGGTTCTGAGATGACTTCTGCAGCTCCTTTAAAAACTTTAGGATGTACTTGTGTGGGAGGTGCTTGGAATTTATAAATAGTTAAGGAAGAAATTGTAACAAAACTTCTAAAAAGATATATTTCAACTGGAGCTTTAAAACTGAACTAGAAACCCCAGAAGAGAAAATATAAAAAGAAGAAATTGCTAAATGAACAGACTGTGGTGTATTTGGATTAACTTGGTGGTACTTTGGACTTTTTGAAATTACTATTTGCAAAGACTAAAAAATTTTGGGTTGTTTTAAAAAACTTTTTTATAATGGCAACTACTTGTTTGATGGAATCTGAAAATTGAATTTAAAAAGCGTAAAAGAATGAGAACCAAGAAGGGAAGAGCTCTTCTGGAATGCTGTTTTCCATTTTTTAGAAATGGTGATTTTATACCTACCATGGCGCGGGGAAACGTATACAAGAACAAGAAGACTGGGATGAAGAAGAAGGGCCATCTTTAATGAATAAACATTTTTAGCCAGGGGAAGGAAAAGGAAAAAGAAGGGAAGAGAATAGTAGAATTTAAGATTAAAAAAATAATGCAAAAAAGGGAAAAATAAGGATGAAAATCGATATAATGTTGGAAAGCAACAGAAAAGAGGAAACTACAGAAGAAGGTGGAGATTAAGAGACAAGGGGGTAAAAAGACAGATTGGAGAAGAAAGGAAGGGAAAAGGGCAAGAAGAAGTTACAAAGGTTTTAAAACAAGAATGTAAAGAAACAAGATCTTATTCAGAGAATAGTGGGTAAAATATGATTAAAAAAGAGATTCTGCAACAGTACACTAAGATTGAGTATTGTTGTATTTATATTGAAATAATGTTTAGAAATTGGATTTAATATTGAACTTAATTTGCTTATGGATTTATTGTTGTTAACTAGTATTATCAACTTATTAATTCTCTTTATTTTATAAAAACAGTAAAGTAGCTTTCAGAATGTAACTAAGGCAGAAGCAGAATGAAAAATATATTTATTTTAAGTGTTAAATCTAGGGTAAAGATTTAAAAGTTGTTATACTTTAATTCTGTGATTACAGGAGAATTTTTGTTGTTAAAGAAGAAAAACAAATAGAAAATTGAAATAGAACAGATGGAGAAAGATATATAGGAGACAAGGGGGTAAAAGGCAGGATTGGAGAGGGGAAAAGAAGGGACAAAGGGAAGAGAAGTTATAAAGGTTTAAAAATCAAGATGTTAAGAAGAAACAAGATCTGTTTAGTGATACTGGGTAAAAATATAATTAAAAAAGAAAAGTACACAAGATTGATTGTTGTTATCTTTGAATAATGTTTAGAAAATTGGATTTAATAATACAGTTTTAAATTTGGCTATGGATTATTGTTTTAATCATATTATAAGCTTATATATTCTTTTCTATTTTATAATATAGTAGCAACTTCAGAATGCCACTCAGTAGAATCAGAATGAAAAGTTATATATTATTTCTAAGTGTTTAAACTAGGGTAAAAGATTTTAAAGGTATTATATTTCAATCTGTGATTAAAGAGTAAACTGTGTTAATGAGAAAAGATAAATAGAAAACTGAAATAGAAGAAGAAAGGAAGGAAAAAAGGGAAGAAGAAGTTATAAAAAGTTTAAAATAAGCATAAAGAAACCAAGATTATTCAGAATTAGTGGGTAAAAATATGATTAAAAAAAGAGACTGCAAAGTACATAAGATTATGTTGTTGTATTATATCTGAAATAATGGTTAGAAAACTGCGACTTAATAATAGAGTTTAAATTTGCTATTATTGTTGTAATTATTATTAGAAACTATATTATTTTTCTTCATTTTATTTTATAATATAGTAAGTATCTTTAGAATGTAACTCAGCAGAACAGAAATGAAAAGTATATATTATTTTAAAAATGTTTAAATTTTAGGGGAAAATTCAAAGGCGTTCATACCTTCAATCAGTGATTACAGCGATGAAATTTTGTGTTAATGAGAAAAGATAATAGAAATTGAAATAGAACAGACAAAAGAATATGTATAATGATTTAAATTGAGATGAAATAAATAAAATAGAATTAAGAGAGCAAAGAGGGGAGAAGCTATATTAGAAAAATGTAGAATGTAATGTTCCTGTATTGCAAATAACTGGCTCCAAATATGCATTCTGATTGGTGTTTTAAGAACTAAAAGGGCATTGTTTCAAAAGGAACCTAATCCCCTGAAGCCCAGCGGGAAGGCGGCAAATCAAACTAAATGTCAATTGGCTACAAGCCGGGCAGGGAAAACTGTATAAAAGACCGGCGCGGCTTGAGCAATGTTCCCTTTTCTCAACTCCGTGCCTAAGAAATAAGACTTTGCTGTTGGAACCCGCGTCTACCTCGTGTTTTTTCCAGACAAAACACTGGCGACGAAGGTGGGATCGTCCTTGAGCGCGAGACCGAGCACGCGGGGAGAGAAAGTTCAGACGACAAACAGAATGGGCTGGGAACAAGCACCGCCGACCTTTTAATCCAACGAGGAGGACTGGGATTCGTATGCAGACCGTTTCCAGATGTACCTTGGAAAAACAATGAGATGGAGGACATCTCAGAACAACGCAAGAGAGCCGTTTTCTTAACGCACTGCGGACCGACCGTCTTCAAAATGGCTAAAGCCCTGGCGAAGCCCCGAGACGTTAAACAGTTAAACATGTCTGAACTCCAGAAACTACTGAATAAAGCTCACTATGCACCAATGGTGTCCAACCTCATAAGACGGCATGAGTTCTTACCAGAGAGACCAGAGAGAAGGTGAGACCGTAGCTGATTTTCGTAGCCGCTCTCGCGACAAATAGGGGGAGAGTGCGGAATTCTTAAACCTCGATGAGCTATGAGAGACCGAGTGGTATTGGGACTAAGTGATTCAACAGCACAAAGCAAGCTACTGAACAAGCCTAAAATAACCTTAGCTGAGGCCATCGCGGAAGTCACAGCCACAGAAGGCGCGAAAAAAATCAGCCATTACATGAAACAGATGAACACAAGCAGAGATGAAATAAACCTGGCCACAAGAAAGAAAACAATCTCCCGTTACCACCCACCACGAAGACTATGGCGAAACGTCCGAGTCAGACGATGAAGACGACGAGGTCCACCGTATGTATTGCCGGCAAGAAAGAGCGCAGAAAGAGATTTTTGGCGGGAATGCGCTGGCTGCGGAGGAAGGTCACCCAAGAGCGGAATGCAGGTTTCTCGATGCCATCTGCAGAAGTTGCAAGAAACGAGGGCATATCCGAGAAAGTCTGCAGGAACAAAGCAAACCGCAAACAGAGAGAATAACACATCAAACTGTTTACAATAGGGAGCGCTAAAGACGGAAAGCGGAAAGAAAGTTAACATAACAGTAAGAATTGAAGGAAAGCCCTGCGAAATGGAAGGTGGACTCGGGATCCTTCCTGTCCATGGTCTCGTGGAACACCATAAAACAACTAGTCCCTGACATCCAACCGACAGAACTTAAAAAGCAGCGGCTAACACTCAAGGACTACCAGGGAAACCGAATCCCCGTAGTTGGCATGGGCCAATTCAAAGTTTCGTACAAACAGGCATGTCGAGGTACTTCGTTGACCATAGTCGATTGAGATAGACCGAGCCTCCTGGGCATCGAATGGTTCGCCCTTTGGGCATCGGTATGACCGGGATAGGACCGAGTGAGCACAACCGACTGGGAGGAAGACCTAAATCCGGGAATTCCAAGACGTGTTCGACGGCTCACTTGGCAAGTACCGGGAAAACCCTATTTCTTTCAGTCTAGACCCACAGGTAGCCCCTAAAAGACTAAAAGCAGGCGAGTTTCCATTTGCTTTAAAAGCAAAGATTGAGGAACAGCTAAATAAATAAGTAGCCCAGGGGGTGCTAGAGCCTGTGGACCATGCCAAATGGGAAACGCCGATAGTCCCACACCTATTAAGCCTGATGGGTCAATTCGAATCTGTGGTGACTACAAGGCTACCCTACCACGCACTACAACAGAGCGCATACCCGGTGCCAGTAGTGCAGCACTTGCTTACATTCCCTGGGGGGAGGAAAATTTTTTCCAAACTCGACCTGGCAACAAGCATATCAACAACTCCCAGTAGACCCCGAAACAGCAGAGGCACAGACCATATTGTTACACACAAAGGGGCGTTCAGATGTAAGAGACTCCAATTTGGAGTCAGTGTGGCACCAGGCGTTTTTAAAAGCCTCATGGAATGCCTCCTAAAATGGCATACAAGGAGTCGCACCGTATTTCGACGACGTCCTAATCTCAGCAAAAAAACGAAAACCAACTAAAACATACACTTAAAAAATGTACTAACTAAATTCAGGGAAAGCTGGACTAAAAGTAAAAAAAAGAAAAGTACTGCCTGGCTAAAAGAGCGTCGGAATTTCTGGGCTATTTAATAGACGGAGAGGGTATTACACCCCACCGAAAAAGAAAACTAAAAGCCATAAATAACGCACCAGAACCAAAGAACAAAAGCAAGTTAACAAGCATTCCTGGGTCTGATAATTTTTATAATTGTTTTCCTACCAAATAAGGCTACAATAGCAGAACCGCTACACCGGTTACTGGACAAGAAAGCAATTTGGACTTGGGATAGAAAGAAAAAAAAGCCTTTCAACAAATAAAAAGATTGCAAACTTCAAACACGCGTTCTCATCCAATTTAGCGACACGCTACCATTGAGAGTGACCTGTGACGCTTCACCGTTTGGAGTCGGAGCCATCCTGAGCCACCAACTCCCGGACGGAAGAGAGGCGCCCATCGCGCATACTATTCAAAAACTCTGTCAAAAGCCGAGCGGAACTACAGCCAACTGGACAGAGAAGCCTTAGCAATTGTCGCTGGGGTAAAGCGTTTCACGAATACCTGTATGGGTGGGCCTTTTCAAATTGTCACAGACCACAAACCGCTACTTGTGGAATTTTGGCAGGAAACAAGCCCCACACCAAAATCATCCTGTCCCAAGAATGGACTAGGTGGTCGGAGTTCCTAGCAGCCTACTCATACACCCTAATATACGGGCCGGGGAAACAAATTTCCCATGCGGACGCTTTGAGCAGAACACCATTGCCAGCAACGGAAGAAGACCGGCACCAATGATGACTGCCCTACAGATAGAGACCTGCCCCGATCTACCCATCTCCGCGAATGATGTCGCCAGAGCCACGGCAAAAGACCCACTGACTGCCCGCATACTGAACTGGGTAGGTAGAGGCTGGCTGGAAAATCAAAAAAACGAGACTTTTAAGCCTTTCCGCACCAGACAAAACCGTACTCTCTATAGAAAAGGGATGTCTACTGTGGGGTGAGCGGTGTAGTTATTCCAAACAAATTGCAAACAAGGTAGTCTGGGCATGCTGCATGAGGGACACCGGGAATTGTTAAAAATGAAAAGCCTTGCGAGGAGCTATGTCTGGTGGCCGGGCATTTGATAAGGACATTGAATATTGGGTAAACTCGTGCCAACAAAATGCCAGAGAAGTCAGACCATCCCCAACCAAAAGCACCTATAAGGGACTGGGAAACCCCAAGAGGCCCCTGGTCGCGAATCCACATCGATTTCGCAGGTCCTACCAAGGGGCACACGTTTCTGGATTGTCGTGGACGCATACTCCAATTGGCTAGAGGTAAAAATTATGCCATCAACGACAACAGAGAAATGGTAATAAGGGAATTAGACAAACTTTTCCACGCCTGCCCGGACGTACTAGTGTCCAATAATGGACCACAACTAACCAGCCTGCTATTCGAACAATACCTAGCCTCCCTAGGTATAAAGACATGCCCTCACAGCGCCGGCCCATCCGGCTGCAAACGGTAGGGCTGAAAGAATGGTCAGGTTTACCAAAGGAGGGTTTGGAAAAGATGGACACTGGGGACTCGCAAAGCAAAATAAACCGGCTACTCACTCGCCAACATATAACACCAAGTACTACAACCAACAAAACCCAATCTGAACTACTGATGGGGAGAAAACTTAGATCGCAGCTAGATCGGTTACATCCAAACTTCACACCTGAAAAACCCCCCTGACTCCTCTACACGATTCAGGAGTTTCAAAATTGGCGATTTGGTGTATGCAAAAAATTTTACTGGAGACCCATTATGGGTACCGGGACAAGTCACAACATAACAGGCCCAAGTCTTACCGATTAACGGTAGACGATGGCAGGGAGTTGGAAGCGGCACATTGACCAGCTCGGTCCCGAAATGTAGAAAGAAACGATAAAACACAACCAAACAATTACAAAAACGATGAAATTCAAACCAAAGAGGGGGGGGAAACGCGAAAAATAAATAAAGAACCGTTTTAAAACCAATTGCCGAAAAACAAACTAGCCAAAAAGAGCAAAATGGAGACTCACTGTTTGGAGAAAAGTTGCGAGAAGAATCCACTTGAAGGAGGCCCGCAAGCCAGCTCAACTGCCCGGAGGAAACGGGAGGAGCGGCAAAGCCGCCGGCCTGAGCAACTCAGGCGCAGCATGGTGGCGGCCTCACCCTTCCAGACAGTTCCAGGGAGAAGTACAGAGGAAACAGCAGCACCATCCGAACCGGTCGAAGACACGCAACACGAATGAACAGCGCAGGTCCAGTCGAGTCAAAAGAAGCCCCGCCTACTTACGAGACTACGTCACGACGTTAGGACTGAACTAAGAGGGGAGGGTGTTCTGTATGCAAATAACTGGCTCCAAATAATGCATTCTGATTGGGTGTTTAGAACTAAAAGGGATTGGTTCAAAAGGAACCAATCCTTGAAGCCGCGGGAAGGCGGCAAACTCAAACAAATGTCATTGGCTACAAGCCGGCAGGGAAAAACTGTATAAAAGACCGGCGCGGCTTGAGCCAATGTTCCTTTCTCAACTCCTGCTAAGAAATAAAGACTTTGCTGTTGGAACCCAGTCTACCTCGTGTTTTTCCGACAAAACAGTAAATAAGATATGAAATTGGATAAAAAGTGAGCATGAATTTTGAATTTTGAATCTATGTCTGTATAAAAAAAGATGTAACCCGGGATTAAGCCGCTTTCCAAAAAGAAGTTTTATGTTTTGATGTCTTGTGTTTTGTTTGTGGATGTTTGTTTATTGAAAACTAATAAAAAATTGTAAAAAACAAAACAAAACTCTGGGATGTAATCCATCAGGCCCTGGTGATTTGTTTTCATCAAGATCAGACAGGTTCAAACATTGCTGAGAAATTATTTTAGATACTGTACAAATAATAAAGTTTATAAACTCTATCAGCGAATAAATCATTGCTAGACTACTGATTCTAATATATTCAAGTGAACAATACAATCCACAAAAAACCCCTAACCCTTACATTGACCCACAATATATATTCTAATCTGCAAGTACAAATGGGTCAAATCTTGTGAAATACAACTAGGCACACACAAAACCTTAAATTTTATGCTAACAGTACCTGTTGCCCAGTATATTTTAAGACATCTAGAAATATTTAGGAAATGAGTAATATATACTTTTTAAATAAACACACATTTTTGCTTTGGTAGTAACCAGTAGTACATTATTTGAATTGAATAAATTGAAAATAGAGAATTCTGCAACTTCATTCAATTCAAAATGACTTTTGAACAGTTGCAATTCTCTGTGCTGTTCTTTGCACAGGTATCTTGGGATTTGCCCATGCATAACTACACGATTCAGTCAGCAGGCAGAATATATTATTTAACCACATGGGCAAGTCTTCTAAGATCTATCTGTCAATGAATTAATGACCCAAGAAAATTTTCTTAGACTTTTTTTCGAGTAACAATTTCTCATGCAAGTTCTCACTGCAAAAATTAGGCATCCTTCATTAGAGGGAATGATGTCTTCACAGAGATGTCAGTGATCCTGACCATCTCAATTGCATCCATGAGATAAATTTGTGAATCAACTCCAAAAGAGTATATAAAACCAGATGAGGCATGACAGAATTAAAGTCTTTGCTCAAAGGCTCAGCTGTGGCAATGAGCCAGCCATGCCTTGGCCAGTTAGGCCATACATATTGTCATTACAGTACAATTACATTGAGGGGAAAATGACTTCATGCACAGAGTATGTCTTAACTATTTAAAATCCCTCAACTTAAATGAAAAGGCCATACGCTGCAGAAGGATATGAAAAGAGGAAATAATATTTTTATTTTAAGACTATACATATCAGCTATACTGAGGAAATAACATATCAGCTATGCTGAGGAAAAAAAAAGGTCTCAGTTATATGTCCTATGGTTTTTCTTGACTTATCAGGAGATTTACAGCTTGACAACATTTAGAAGGAACAATAAAGAAGTGATATAAAGCATGGGAATAAATTCTTATAATGAGATGGAAATGATACAAAGTAGAAATGATCTGTTTGCTTGCTTCATAGTCCTCATAGTCATTTAAAAAGACTAGAACGAGGAAAAAAATGTGCCGATGCCAATTGCAGTAGGTGACAGATGCTATCAAGGGTGGGATTCAACATTTTTAACATCCGGTTCTGTGGGCATGGCTTAGATGGTGGGTGTGGCTTGGTGGTCATGTGACTGGATGGACATGGCTCAATGGTCATGTTATTGGCTGGGTTTGGCCAACTCAATATCACTCACATCGAGACACTGCAACAGTCGTAAGTGTGAAAAATGGTCATAAGTCGCTTTTTTCAGTACCATTGTAACTTTGAATGATCATTCCACACAAGCAAAGTACCAGCAAACAAAGGGAAAAAAACTCCAGAGAAGTTCCTGAGACAGATAACAGATAATCAGAGTTAGAAGGGACATTGTAGGTCATCTAGTCCAACCCCCGCCCAAATAAGAGACCCTATACCATTTCTGATAAATGGCAGTCCAAGCTCTTCTTGAAAATCTCAAGTGATGGTGCTCCCACAACTTCCGAGGGCAAGCTGTTCCATTGGTTTGTTGGAAAAAAAACAGTGATTGTTCTCACTGTCAGAAAGTTTCTCCTTATTTTCAGGTTAAATCTCTCCTTGTTCAGTTACCATCCATTGTTCCTTGCCTGGCCTACAGGTGCTTTGGAAAATAGATTGACCCCTTCCTCTCTGTGGTAGCCTCTCAAATATTGGAAGACCGCTGTCATGTCTCCCCTGGTCCTTCTCTTCACTACTCTAGCCAAGCCCAGTTCCTGAAATTGTTCACTGTATGTTTTAACCTCCAGTCCCCTAATCATCCTGGTTGTTCTTCCCTGTCCTTTTTCTAGAGTCCCAACATCTTTTTTATAATGTGGCAGTATTCTAGGTGTGGTCTTACTAAGGCTTTATAGAGTGATATTAGTACTTCCCTTGATCTTGATTGCATCCTTCTGTTAATACAGTTTAGGATTGCATTAGTTTTTTGGCTGCTGCTGAACACTGCCTCGGCTGATATTTAGCTGATTGTCCACTAAGAACTCAAGAATCCTTCTCGCAGTACTGCTATTGAGCCTGTTTCACCAGTCTATAAAACGGGTACTTTTGGTTTTTCTTGCCTAAGTGGGGATTTTACTTTTCTCTATATTGAATTTTCATTTTGGTAGATATGGGGCCAGTGTTCTAAGTCTGTCAAGATCCATCTGAATCATGAGCCTATTTTCTTGAGTGTTAGCTTATTCCTGCAGCTTCGTATATCTGCAACTCTGGTAAGTTTCACTTCTATTTCTCTCATCTAAGTGCGTTTTATGAAGACGGTGAAGATTACTGGCTTAAGATGGAACTTGTGGCACCCACTGCTTACTCTCCATGTAGATTTAACATCCATTTTGGACTACTCTTTTGAAATATGGTTTGTCAGCCATTTGCAAGTCATCTCGTGGTGGTGCTGATCTATTCCACTTTTTTCTTAAGCTTACTAAGAAGGACTACTTTGGTCTACTTTGTTTGAATGCTTTTCTAAATCTAATATATTATATTCACAGTATTTTGCTGGTCTACTGATTAGGCTTCATGTGTTGAAGAATGAAATAAGATTGGTTTGGCATGATCTTGTTCTTAAACCAAATCTGTGCTGCTGCTTGTTATTACTTTAACTTGTTTCTAGATGTTTGGAGATCTGTTTTTTTATTATCTTTTTCCAGTTTCTTCCCAAGTATGTTTGAGTTCAGAGCTTGATTTTGTCTATAGATTCCTGGTCTGTTTTTGTTTCCTTTTTGAAGATGGGAACACCATCAGCAACTTTTTAGTCTCTGGTTGTTCCCCTGTGTCCCTGGACTTTTTTTGAAAGATTGGTGCAGTGGTTCTGAGATGCCTGCTGCAGCTCTTTAAAACTTGGGGTGTATATCATCAGGGCCCAGTGATTTGTTTTCATCAAGATAGACCAGGTGTTCTCTTCATATTTTTTTTTGCTTAATTTTTAATTTTTATTTTGGTCTGTTTTTATAGTTATGTTTTTGGTGGTTGAGCTAATGGTTTCTTTTTGCGTGAAGACGGATGCAAAGAATGAGTTAAGCGGTTTCTACTTCTCTCTGTTGCTGTTACTTTCTTGCCATCTTCTCTCTTTAGTGACCGACTCTGTTCTGAATGTAAATAGTTGGCTCCAAAATAACGCATTCTGATTGGTCTACTCAAACTAGAAGGGATTGGTTCAAAAAGCGAACCAATCCCTGAAGCCGCGCGGAAAGGGGCAACTAACATAATGTCAATTGCTACAAGCCGGCCAGTTGGATAACGGTATAAAAGACTGGCGCGGCTTGAGCCCAATGTTCTCCTTCTTCTCAACTCTTGCTTAAAAATAAAGATTTGTGTTGCGAACCGCGTCTACCTCTCTATTTTTCCTGGACAAAACACTGGCGACGGGGATGGGATGTTCGCTGAGCGAGACCAAGCACGGGGCGAGAAATTCCAGACGGCAAACAGAATGGCGGGAACACGCACCGCCCGCAGCCTTTTAATCCAACGAAGAGGATTGGGGATTCGTATGCAGACCGTTTTCCAGAGTGTACTTGGAAACAATGAGATGGATGGAATCTCAGAAACGCAGAGAGCGTTATGTTTCTAACCACATGCATGGACCGTACAATCTTCAAGATGCTAAAGCCCTGGCGAAGCCCCGAGACGTACCAACAGTTTAACGAGTCTGAACTTCCGAACGACTGCTAAAAAGCTCACTATTTTCCCCCGATGGTGTCCAACCTCATTAAGAGCGACAGACGATTTCTACCAGGAGAGACAGAGAGAAGGTGAGACCGTAGCGATTCGTAGCCGCTCTCGCGACAAATAGGGGAGAGTGCGAATTCTAAACTCTGAGAGGCTATGAGAGACCGAGTGTGGTATTGGGACTAAGGATCACAACACAAGCAAGCTACTGAAAAGCTAAAATAACCTTAGCTGAAGGCTATCGCGGAAGTCACAGCCCGAAGCCGAAAAAATCAGCCTTAAATGAAAGCAGATGAAGCAGGAGATGAAAAAACCTGGCCAACAGAGAAAAACATCTCCCTTACCACCAACCAGAAGACTATGCGAAAGCGTCCGAATCAGACGAAGAGAATGACGAGGTCCACCGTTGTACGCCGCAAGAAAGAGCGCAGAAAGAGATTTTTGGCGGGAATGCGCTGGCTGCGGAGGAAGGTCACCCAGAGCGATGCAGGTTTTTCGATGCCATTGCAGAATTGCAAGAAACGAGGCCATATCGAGAAAGTCTGCAGGAACAAAGCAAACCGCAACACAACAGAGAGAATAACACATCAAACTGTTTACAATAGGGAAGCGCTAAGACGGAAAGCGGAAAGAAAGTTAAATAACGTAAGAAATTGAAGGAAGCCTGCGAATGGAAGTGGACTCTGGATCCTTCCTTCCATGGTCTCTGGGAACACCATAAAACAACTAGTCCCTGACATCCAACCCAAAGAACTAAAAAGCAGCGGCTAACACTCAAGGACTACCAGGGAAACCGAATCCGGTAGTTGGCATGGGCATCCAGTCACTTATAAACACATGTGAGGTATTTCCGTTGACCATAGTCGATTGAGATGAGACCAAGCCTCCTGGGCATCGAATGGTTGTGCCATTGGGCCATCGGATGTACGGGGTAGACCGAGTGACGCAACCGACTGGGAGAAGACATAATCGCGAATTCAGGACGTTTTTCGACGGCTCACTTTGGCAGTACGGGGAACCCTATTTTCTTCAGTCTAGACCCAGAGGTAACCAAGGAAACTAAAAGCCAGGCGAGTTCCTTTGCTTTAAAAACAAAGATTGAGGACCAGCTAAAACTAATATAGCCCAGGGGTTCAGACCTGTGGACCATGACAATGGGAAACGCATAGTCACACCTATTAAGCCTGGGGTCAATTCGAATCTGTGGTGACTACAAGGCTACCCTGAACCACGCACTACAACAGAGGCATACCCGGTGCCAGTTAGTGCAGCACTTGCTTACATTCCCTGGGGAGGAAAAATTTTTGCCCAACTGACCTGGCAAAGCTTTTCAACACTCCCAGTAGACCCCGAAACAGCAGAGGCACAGACGAATATTTACCAAAGGGGGCTTCAGATGTAAAGAGCCTCCAATTTGGAGTGGTGTGGCACCAGGCGTTTTCAAGCCTCATGGAGCCTCCTAAATGGCATAACAAGGAGTCGACCTATTTTCGACGACGTCCTAATCTCAGCAAAAAAGAAAACCAACTAAACAGTAATTAAAAATTACCAAATTCAGGGAAGCTGGACTAAAAGTAAAAAAAGAAAAGTCTGCCTGGTCTAAAAGCGCGTCGAATTCCTGGGCTATTTATAGACGGAGAGGGTATACACCCACCGAAAAGAAAATCAAGCCATAAAAAACGCACCAGAACCAAAGAACAAAAAACGTTAAAGCATTCTGGGTCGGATAATTTTTATAATGTTTTCCTACCAAATAAGGCTACAATAGCAGAACCTACACCGGTTACTGGACAAGAAAGCAATTTGGCCTTGGGGATAGAAAGAAAAAAAAGCCTTTCAACAATAAAAAGATTGCTAACTTCAACACCGTTCTCATCAATTTAGCGACACCTACCATTGAGAGTGCACCTGCGAAGCTTCACCCGTTTGGAGTCGGCAGCCATCCTGAGCACACAACTCCGAGGGAAGAGAGGCCCCTCGGTACTATTCAAAAACTCTGTCAAAAGCGAGCGGATTACAGCCAATTGGACAGAGACGCCTAGCAATTGTTCGCTGGGGTAAACGCTTTCACGATACCTAATGGGTGGGCTTTTCAAATTGTACAAGACCACAAACCGCTACTTGGAATTTTGGCGGGAAACAAGCCCACACGAAAATGTCTGTCCAAGAATGACTAGGTGGTCGGAGTTCCTAGCAGCCTATCTCCTACCTAATACTCGGGCCGGCGAAACAAATTTCCCCATGGGCACTTTGAGCAGACACCAATTGCACAACAGAAAGAAGACCCGGCACCAAAATGACTGATCTACAGATAGAGACCTGCCCAGATCTAACCATTCGCAAATGATGTCGCCAGAGCCACGGCAAAAGACCCACTGCTGCCGCGTACTAACTGGGTAGGTAGAGGCTGGCGCGAAAATCAAACGAGACTTTTAACTTCCGACCAAGACAACTGAACTCTTATAGAAAAGGGTGTTTTACTGTGGGGTGAGCGGGTAGTTATCCCAACAAATTGCAACAGGGTACTCGGTATGTTGCATGAGGGACCGGAATTGTTAAAATGAAAGCCTGTGCAGGAGTTATGTCTGGTGGCCGGTTATTGATAAGGATTGAATATTGGTAAACTCGTGCACAAAATGCCAGAGAGTCAGACCATCCCACAAAAAGCACCTATAGGGACGTGGAAACCCCAAGAGGCCCCTGGTCGCGAATCCACATCGATTTCGCAGGTCCTAACACGGGGCACACGTTTCTGATTGTCGTGGACGCATACTCCAATTGGCTAGAGGTAAATTATGCCATCAACGACAACAGAAATGTGAATAAGAATTAGACAAACCCACGGCCTGCCCGGACGTCCTAGTGTCCATATGGACAACAACTAACCAGCCTCTCAATTCAAACATACCTAGCCTCCCTAGGTATAAAGACATGCCTCACACGCGCGCGGCCCATCCGGCTGCAAAACGGTAGGGCTGAAAGAATGGTCAGGTTTACCAAGGAGGTTTGGAAAAGATGGACACTGGGGATACCAAAGCAAAAATAAACTGGGCTACTCACCTCCAACATATAACACCAAGTTCACAACCAACAAAACCCAACGAACTCTGATGGGAGAGAAACTTAGATTGCACCTAGACTGGTCATCCAAATTTCACACCTGAAAACCCCCCGACTCCTCTACCGATTCAGGAGTTTAAATTGCGATTTGTTATTTGCAAAAATTACGGGGGACCCATTATGGTTACCGGGACAATTCACAAATATAACAGGCCCCAAGTCTTAACGATTAACGGTAGATGACGCAGGGAGTGGAAGGGCACATGACCAGCTTCATTCCCGAAATGTAGAAGGAAAGAAAAAAACACAACCACAATTTACAAAAAGATGAAATTCAAACCAAAGAGAGGGAAGCGAAAAAATAAATAAAAAACTGTTTAAAACCAACGCGAAAACCAAACTAAGCCAAAAAGAGCAAATAGAGACTCACTGTTTGAGGAAAAAGTTGGGGAAGAGTCATTCGAGGAGGGGCCGCCAAGCCAGCTCCTGCCCGGAGGAAACGGGAGGGAGCGGCAAAGCCGCGGCCTGAGACTCAGGCGGCAGACATGGCGGCCTCACACTTCCAGACGTTCCAGGGAGAAGTAAGGACACAGCAGAAGGTACAACACGCGCCACACTGAACCGGAGGCAGCCAGAAGATCAAGAAGCCACCGCCTACTTACAAGCCTACGTCACACGTAGGACTGAACTAAGAGGGGAGGTGTATGTAAATATTGGCTCCAAATAAGGCATTCTGATTGGGTGTTTAGAACTGAAAGGGATTGGTTCAAAAGGAACCAATCCTGAAGCCGCGGAAAGCGGCAAACTCAAAATGTCATTGGCTTACACAGCAGGGCAGAAGGAAAGATGTAAAAGACGGCGCGCTTGAGCCAATGTTTCTTCTTTCTAACTCTGTTAAAGAAATAAAGACTTTGTGTGTTGGAACCCAGTCTACCTCGTATTTTCCGGACAAAAAAGACTCCTTGATTTTTTTCTTGTTATTTATATGTTTGGAAAACTTTTTTTAAATTAATATTTGACTTTTGTTGGCAAGTCTTTGTTTGTTCTGAACTTTGCTGTCCTGACTTCCATCTTTGGCATATTCTGGCTACTGCTGATATTTGCCCTAGTTGTATGTCCTTTTTTTCATTTTTTTGTACTTGTCCTTTTTTTTCTTTCAGTTTGCTGAGAGATCATTGTGTAGCCATGCTGTTCTTCTTGGATTTTCTGTTTTTCTTTCTCAGTGGTATTGTTGCTGGTCTGGGCTTCTATGATCATCTTTTTTAGAGTTTCCCAAGATCTGATTGTTTTCTCTTTCAGAATTTTAATCCATGGAATCTTTCCCAAGTTCTCTCTGAGTTTTATTGAAATCAGTTCTTTTAAAATCCAAGACTCTGGTGTATTATGTTCTGTTGTTTGTGTTTTGTTATGTTTGAATTCTAGTATACATGGGTCAATCACACCCAAGTTGCTCGCAGTTTTCAACTCCCTAGCTCACTTTTTCTCTGTTTGTAAGAATTAAGCCAGTATGGCTGTCTCTCTCGTTTTACCACTCTACTTTTTGGATCAACAAAGTTGTCACCAGGTTGGTGTAAGGAACTTATTTGATTTCTACTTGGTGCAGATTAAGTTTTCCATTGATATAAGGATAATTGAAGTCTCCCATTATATTGTTGTGTGGTTTCTGCATATGTTTCTGTTACTTGGCTCGCTTTATTGGATAGCTGTAATATATACCTATGCTTATGTCATTCTTTTTTTTCTTTTATATTGACCATATGCATTCTAGGGCGGTTTTCATCTTTGGTTTTCAGTGCATTTCTCTGGAGCAATATAGTGGTCCTTTACATACAGTGCAACTCCATCTCTTCTTATTTGGGGTTGTTTCTTTTTGATAGTATGTACTCTTCTACCAGTATGTTCCAGTCATGGGTTTTTAATCCACCAAGTTTGTGTTATTCAAATATTTGACTTCACGTTTTTGTTAGTTCAAGTTCACCCTGTTTGTTCCCGCAGACTTTGGGCATTTGTATGTAAGGCACTTGAGATCTTTATGTCTGACACTGTGTTTTTATATTGTCTCCATAACCTGTGTTTGTGCTGCCTGTTACTACTTTCTTGCACCTATTTGATTAATGCAAAAATTTGGTATGGTACTCACTATTAAATTGCTTGGTTTTTGTTTTGATCAAGGTTGGATAATCTTACCTGCACAAACATCTTATTTTGGATGCTGGTATCCTTATCAAATTTTTAGGTTGCTGGGGACAGAAAGTGGCAACACTTTAAATCTTTTATTATATTCATAATGAAATCTCATTAAACATTGAATTTGTGCTTCTAAATTAATAACATTCAAATTTCTAATATCCTATTTTGTATCATGTAGATCTCCTCATTCAGGACTCTGCTTGGAACTTCTCCTTGAAAATGTAAAAAGAAAAATTTCTAAAAACAATATATATATATATATATATATATATTTATATATATATATTATATATATATATATATATATATATAATAAATATATATATATAGTATGGGATCTTTGGTTATTCGGGTTTTTCTCCCGCGTAGAATTTGGGAAGTATCTTAGGCAACGTTTCGATAAGTCTCATTCATCATCTTCAGGCTTGTTTCTTCAGCTCTGTGCTTCTCAGAGTAATGTGAGGTTTGCAGCTGCTTCTTCCTTTTAACTGCAGTGGGGGTGTGAACTTGATTGGGTGGGGGTTTTTGGCTGTGTTTTCTGATTGGTAGGGGGTTGCTGTGTTTGATTTGGCTTGGGGGTGTGTTTTTTGCTTAGGTGGGGGCCTGGTTCTGCATCAGTTAGTCTTTAGTTGCTGGGGGATTTGAGCTGGTGAGCTGTGATCTTGTTGTTTGGCCTTCGTGTTCGTGGTCGTGGCACATCTTCATGGTGGGTGTCAGTTTGCTTCTTGTAATGGGTCAGAGGGGTTGAAGTGGGTGTGGTGGCAGCTGCAGTATGGCTTTCTGTTCGTGGTCGTGTCTCTCTTTCTGTGTGGGTGGTGAGTCTTTTTTCTGCATGGAAGTGTGGTGGTAGCATCTTGTGTGGCCTTGTGGGTGTGGGTCTGGTGTCAGTCTTCATGTTAGGTACTCGTTTATTATAGGGCAGGTTTTCCAAATGGTTGGTAGGCGGGAGGTATCATCTCGTTTATTCATTGCTGTGTGGGCATTTCTATCTCTATGGCTTCTCTGATTATTCTGTTGTTGAAGTGTTCAAGTTTTGGCGATTGGTTCCTGGTATTTTTTACAGTCATTTCATGTCCTGTGGCTTTGACGGTGTTGGGACCAGGGAAGAAGGGTCAGTTCTTTTTGGATTGAGTTTCTTTGTGTTCCTTTCATGCGTGCACTAATTCTTCTGTTAGTTTTGTCCCATTGTATGTGTGGGGCAGCAGTGCAAGGGATTTCGTATAACTCCTTGGTTTTCTAACTCGATTTTTGTCTTTAGGTTTTTAGGATGGTGGATATTTTCTGTTTGTGCAGAATGCTGTTTTAAAATGTTGTGTTTTTGGAGGAATCTTGCTGAATTTTGTCTGTAGTGCCCTGTATATATGGGAGGAGGGCTTGCATTCTCTGTTCCTCCTGTCTTGGCTTTTGGTTTGGGGTTTCTTTTTGTTTAGGTGGGTAATCTTCTGTTGTGGAAATCCCTTGCCTGTAAGTTACATTAGTGAGAGTGTGTATGTTTGGTTTTTAAGTTGTTGTTCATTCGGCTAAAGCATTTTGTCTGGGATGAGTGTCCTGGCTTATGGAATTGATCTGTGCTGGGTGGTGGTTGTGAGAGTGCATGTAGATAGCGTTTGGTATGTGTTTTCTCTGGTAGATGGTGGTGTCCTAGGGAGCCATTGGCTTTTTTTTGTATACTAAGACTCTAGGAAGGGAAGTTTGCTTGTTGGCTTCTGTTTTTCCATAGTGAATTGTATTTTGGGGGTGTAGGCTGTGAGGTGTTGTGGAGGAAGTTGTTCAGTTTTTCTTTCCCCTGTGGCCAGATTTTATGAAGGTGTCATCTTACGTATCTTGCGCCAGAGTTTTGGGGGTTTTGTGATCATATTTTTCTAGGCTTGTTGTTTCAAAGTGTTCGATGTAGAGGTTTGGCGATGACAGGTTGAGAGGGGTGATCCCAGGGTGCTGCCTTCTAATTTGTTTTTTGTATTCTTTGAGACCATTGTAGGTGAAAGTATGTAATTGGATAGGCAGTGGTTGGTAAGATCTGGATGTACTTGGGGGGGTTGTTATTTGGTTTTTTGGAATGGCTGTCAGGCTTCTTTTATAGGCACTTGGGTGAAGAGGGATTATGACATCGAAGCTCACTATAGTCGCTGGGTTGGTAAGTTTGTTTCTTTAATATCTCATGAACTGGAAATGAGTTTCCTTACCTGTGAGTTTGATGGATTCTGCATAGGTCTGTAATTGTTTGGTGAGAATTTGGCTAAGTTTTTGTAGAGGTGAGCCTATGGAGCTGACTATTGGTCATGTGGGGTTCCTTCTTTGGTGTATCTGGGAGCCATACAGCTTAGGGCATCTGGATGATTTTTCCTCTGGGTATGAATTCTTTGCTGATTTTCTTCGCTGATCGGGGGAGGCTTTTATTTTGGATCTTGGTGGTTTTTTTCTAGTTAGGCGGTGGGTGGGGTCAGTGTTTAGGGGTTTGTATGTGGGGTCCTTGGAGTAGGTTGGTTAACTGGGTTTGGTAGTCAGATGATTCATGCATGTTGCATTTGGCCCTTGTCTGCCTGGTAGGATTAATTAGCTGGTGTCTTCTTTTCAGGTTAAGTAGTGCAGTTTGTTCTTCCTTTGGATAAGTATTTGCCTTTTGGGGGTTTGCTAGTGCAAGAGATGTTTGGTGATTCGAGTCTGGATTCTGTAGCATCAAATCAAGGGTTGGTTTTGGTCGGTCTGTTTCAACTCCGCATATGATGGTTTTGTGGGGTGTGTTGGGGGAGCAAACAGAAAGTTGAATCCGTTTCGAAGGAACATTGGTTTCGGCTTTCAGTGACGGATCTTGTCTGAGATGTTGTGCACTGGTTTGTTTCATGGTGTGGGCTGTCGAGGGGGGAGGAGTTTGTTTTCTGGTGTTGTTTGGTAGTTTCTGAGTTTGGCTTGGTATGTGGTGTCTGTCTTGAAGGTGGTCTGTGTTTCAGCTCTCAAAACAAGACAGCAAGTTGTTTGGATTTGTCCCAAAGGTAAGGGGTGGAATCTTGTTGCTTAGTTGGAGGTGAAGTGTGAGAAGTTTCTTTGTTGATTTGGTCTAGGAGGAATCTTTTTTGTGTGAAGTTCCCTTTCTAATAAGGGCCAATTCTGGTTTCTTTTAAGGATGCATTTGGTGCTGCTGTGTTGGTGTTGGAATTTCAATTGAAGCTTATGGGGATTAAATTTTTGATCTGGCGTTTCCGTAGGAAGGTGAGGTACATAGAACTGGTTAGCTCTTTTTGGACTTCAAGTTTTTCATCATCCTGGTCAATGGTTGGGTTTTTCCTCCTGTAGAGGTGCAATATTTCTTTTATGGAGGTTTTTTGGAGTATTTGTAATGTGGATCTTTGGTTTTCGGGTTTTCTCTGCGTAGAATTGGAAAGTAATCTAAGCAATGTTTTCGATGAAGTTTAAATTCATCCTCTTCAGGCTTGTTTTCTTCATGCTTGTGCTTCTCAGAGTATGTGAGCTTTGCAGCTGCTTCTTCTTTTAAACTGCTAGTGGGGTGTGCTTGATATATGGTGGGGGTTTGGGCTGTGTTCTGATTGGGGGGGTTTGGCTGTGTTCTGATTGGTAGGGCGGGTTTTGGTGTGTTCCTGATTGCCTGGGGGTGGTGTTCTGTTTACGGTGGGGATTTGGTTGTGGGCTCAGGCTTAGTCTTGTTGCTGGGGGTTTTGAGGCTGGTGAAGCTGTGATCAATAGCCATCCAAAACAATACAGACCCCCCAAGTACATCCGAGATCTTCAACCACTGCCTATCAATGCATACTTCACCTACAATGTCAAAATAACAAACAAATAGAGGAGCACCCATGGGATACCTCTCCCTGTCATCGCAAAACCTCTACATGGAACTTTGTTAAACACAACGCTCTAGAAAAATATGATCAACAAACCCAAACTCTGGCTCAGATCGTAGATGACACCTTCATAATCTGGCCACATGGGAAAGAAAAACTGAACAATTCCTCACACACCTCAACAGCCCTACACCCAAAATACAATTCACTATGGAAACAGAAGCCAACAATCAACTTCCTATCCTAGATGTCTTGTATATACAAAAACTCAATTTGCTTCCCTAGGACACACCATCTACCAGAAGAAAAACACATACAAACTGCTATCTACATGCACTCTCAACACCACCCAGCAACAGATCAATTCGTAGCCAGACACTCATCTCAGAAAAAATGCTTAGCCGATGACAACACTTAAAAACCGACTACAACACTCTCACTAATGTACTTACAGCCAATGGATTCAAAAACAGAAGATTACCACCTATCCAAAGAAACCCCACCAAAAGCCAAGACAGAGACAAGAAGAATGGCAAAGCCCTCCTTATAATATAAAAAGACACTACGACAAATACAGCAAGATCCTCAAAACAAACATTAAAAACAGCATTTCTGCACAAACAGAAAAATATCCACCATCTAAGAAACCCTAAAGACAAAATCGAGTTAAGAAAAACCAAAGGAGTCTACGAAATCCTTGCACTGCCTGCCCACCACATACATGGGACAAACTACAGAGAATTAGTGCACGCATTGAAGAACACAAGAACTCAATCAAAACAAGAAGAACTGACCTCTTCCCTGGTCCAACACCTCAAAACGCACAGGACATGAAAATTGAGATAGAAAATTGCCAAGCAGCAGAAATAAACGAGAATGATACCTCCCGCCTACCAACATTTGGAAACCTGCCCTCATTAATAAACGTGTACCTAACATGAAAGATTGAACCAGACCCAAACCACAAGTGCCACACAAGATGCTACACCAATTCCATGCAGAAAAAAGACTCACACTCACCACAGAAGAGGAGACACGACCACGACCAGAAGCATACTGCACTGCAACACTAAACCACTTCAAAACCCCTCTGACCCAGTACAAGAAGCAAACTGACACCCCCTGAAGATTGGCAAGACACGAAATGAAGGCCAAACAAAAGAATCAACAGGCTACCGCTCAAAATCCCCCAGCAACTAAGACTAACTGAGCAGAAGGCCCGGCCCCACCATAAGCAGGAAAACCCCAGCCAATCAGAACACAGCCATATAACCCCTCCCAATCAGAACCAAGCCCAAAACCCCCACCCAATCAAGTCACACCTAACTTAGCAGTTTTAAAAGGAACGAAGCAGCCTGCAGCTCACATTACTACTCTGAGAAGCCAGAGCTGAAGAAACAAGCTGAAGATGATGAATGAAGACTATCATCGAAACGTACTAGATCTCCAATTCTTACCACAGGAGAAAACGCAAAAATTACCCCCAAAGAATGGCCACATACAAATACGAAACCTTAGAAAACATATTTAGTATGATAATATATATATATATATATATATATATATATATATAATTATATATATATAATAATAATATATATTTATAGTATATATATATATATAATAATATAATTATATATTGTTTTTCAACGCTTTCGGCGGTACATTTTACATGTTTTGCATGTTAGCTTCCTTCGGGTAGTATATCCTCACGTAACATGTCAGTGGTCTTGTTCTAAAGTCGTGTGAGCTACAGTTACAGCAAGAACTCAGTCATGGGCATCCTCAGGGCTCTGGATTGAAGCGTGTACTCGACAGTTGCACTGGTTTGCTCAAATTTGAGGGCGTGGTCAACTCTTTTGATAATTCTGATTGGGCTAATTGTAGCCACTGGGTCCTGTGGTTACATTCGGACAATTTAGGAAGTTATGATTATGTGAAGTTGTTTATCTGGTTTATCTTCTGTCTTTTGATTGTTGGGCTTTGATTGGCTGGACAATGCCGATCTGTTCTTTGTGTTGGAGGCCTTTCAGTGCAGGCTTAGGCTGTGATGAAAAGGACGGCGCTCTTTGCATTAGGCAAGCTTGCTCTTCATTAGCGAAGCTGGGTTTTTCAACCTGGGGTGACTGGGTGGGAGTTGTTTGAGTTGGAGCTATAAGAGGGAGTCTGTTTGGTGCCCAGGTGGTTTTTGCTCTGGGCTTTGGATGGTGATGGAGATCTTCTCTAGTTATGCAGATGGTGCAGGCTTTCCAGGATAATGATTGACGAGTTCACTTTGGTGGGACACTATCATACGTCACTTCTAATATCATTTGCTTGTCAGGTCTTTATTTTTCAATCTCTAATGGGCTTTCTCTGATGATGCCTGTGGTTGTGTTCTGTAGGTTACTAGTGGTAGTGATATAGTATACGATTTGTAAACAAAATAAAGTTTATTGCAAATCTATTTGTACTTATGCCATGATCGACATTTTTGTAATTGGTATTCCACGTTTCTTTTCAATATCTATCAATACATTCATTTTTGAGAAACGAAATTTGAAAAGTTTTCCTCTTCTTTCATTATTTAACTTGAGTTGTATTTAGTAAGCATACCATTGGGTATGTCATACAATTTTATTTTATAAAATTATTTTCTATTAATAAGCAAAATAATTCATTACAATATTCATTCGAATACCTGGTTATATAAGAATTTCCTTATAAATCTTTCACATTTCTTTCAATATTTATATCGTTAGAAACAATTGCAATGGTTACTCTCTTCTTTTATTTTTGCATTAATTATAAATAAACAGTACATTACAAAACAATACCGTTTTTCTCATAGATTATTGATTATTTCATTTCTAACTCATTACAGTATTGTACTGTCACAACACTGTTTTTTTGTACCTTTGCAGAATCCTACTTTTCAACTTAATTTAACATTGTCTCTTGTGTTATTAGCTGGGGAACCTTTAATCCGAGTATATTTCCCCATTTTCTATGTATTCCTGTTTTGTCCTCATAGTTCTTTCCCTTTCTATCTTTCCTTTTCTCATCTTTAATTTATCACTTCTGTAGTTTTTTTTTCTGCTTCTCCTTGCTGTTATACTTTTTTCAGACTATTTTCTTGTTGGCTGTTCCTTTGATCTCAAACTTTTAACTCTTTCTCCCCTTTTTTCCCCTTATTACCATCACTTTTGCATGTTTTGATCTTGAAAATGGCTTCTCTTTGTTCGCCCTTCTTCTTACTACTTGAAGCTTTTCCTTTTCTTTGGCATTTTCATAGTTCTAGGATCTCCATTTCAAAAAATTCAAAACACAAATCCAACAGGGATCTTCCTCCCCTTTCTGATCTGTCTTCTGTTTTAAAGACTCATCTTCAATTTCTCCAGGGTAATGGCATTTTAAACATTTAAACAACCACCCGTATTGACTTTAAGTAAAAACAGAAAAAAGAAAAGAAAAATCAATTCTCAAATGATCCAGACTGATTCTTTTGTTTCTTTCACTTTACTTTTCCTTCATGATTTCTGCATTTTTAATAATATTTCAAGTGACAATGTATCCTCGGAAGTTTTTTCAAACATTTCACTGTTAAATCCTCTATATTTTTCAGGGTGGCATTCCATTTTTCCATTATTCCAGGTCCACCGCTTTTGCCCTCCACTCTTTTCTCCTTTTTAGGGGCTTTTAAATGACCAAGAAAAAATTTTATGTCTCCTTCTGACACTTAGATTTCAGCTTAAGGTTGCCTATTAGTGTCCAAAATAGATTAATATAAATTTCTCTCCCTACCTTTGTAATTGGTCAAATATAAAGGTTAAAAAAAGCGGGTTTTTAAACCTCCTTTTCTCTCTCCTTCACCACTTAGAGATCTTCTTTCAGAGTATCCTCCGGTACTTTTAGATTCAGGTACCTTGCTTAGAAGTTCTGTTGTTTAGACAGCTGTCCTCTTTCTTCTTTGTTTTCTCCCGCACATCTTAGTCCAGTTTGGGTTCGGTTCTTTGAGGTGGCCATTTCTGACCACCACTTGCAACGCTTTGGGGAAGGGAGTTTTAAGACAGCCAAGGAGGAGAGATGCGGCTCCCCTCCACTTGGCTAGCAATCTCCCCCATCTTCACCACCCCTACGGGATGGCTTCAGCCCCGAATCCAAAAGATGCTCCAACAGCGAGCACAGATCGAAACCGTGAACGATTGCAGATTTCGGCCTGTTGCTGAAGAGACCCAAACCGGAAGTCCTGAACTGCTTCGAATGTTAACAACCTGTTCTACTGAATAGGTGCAAACTGGTAGAATCCCACCCCTGGATGCTATACAGATTAAATGCTTATTTTCCTCCCATTTTAATACTTTTATAATAAAACTAACATATAGCAATTTATTAGCTGTTAACTGACTAACTGTAATGTTTGATAGAGGTTCCCAAAAAGGGTACAGTATTTGGAATAAATTTACAACTTTGGGTGGAAAAGAAATTAATATTTTGTTTTCTAAGACCTTTAGTTAAATGAGTCCATTGAAAACTATAGCAACTGTAATTTCAGGTACAACCAATTGTTTTTTATGCCTAATCTTCATCGCACATATCACCAGTAATCCCAAGTTTATTTATTTATTTGTTTGTTTCAAAAAGATAATTAAGGATTCCAATAGAGTTTTGGGATTTAATCCCATAACAGATGATTGCTAAATTTGGGGTAACTGGATTAGAGATTGGAAAGAATCTGTTCTGGATACATTTACTATGATTCTTTATTTTTAATCAAATCCTTCTTCCAAAATGTTTGGTCAAATTTATTCATTAAATTTTTATGTTTCTTCCATTTATATCTTGCTGAAATATAGAATTTACAATGTTATTATTCAGATATGTGAACTTGGTTAGTTTTGTACATAGATATAAAAATATCTGTATTTGCTCCTTGTCTTGGACCTTGGTTGCTTAAACTATTATTCATATTGCATTACTATATATCAAGATGGAAAACTTTTTATAATCATATTCTTTACAAACAATGTTACTGTCTACAATTTCAGAAGACTGCAATTATACATATTTTGTTTAATAAAGTGAAATAAGCTTCATATTATTATGTATTTTTTCTTCTAAAACATGCATTTTCAATAAAAGCCTGCCAGATTGTTATTTTTGTATAAAAGACTTAAATTGATAAATGATTCAAGACAAAGAGCAGACATGGAAATTATACCTGTTCCAGCTGCATAGTCTTCATTTTGAAAAATCACAACATTTTATTTATAAAGACATCTGTGTTAGCTTATTTCTCATCATTAGTTGCATATGATATTCTGGGTCTGGAACATAAGTAGAAAATGTAGGATTCTGGCACCATGAAAAGAATTATTATTATATTGTGATTAATTCTCATGCTGTATGAATTTTTATGTCATATTGCAGTATTATTTTTCTATTGCATTGGCTCTGGCTGTTGTTCTTTGATACCACTTACAGTAATTTAGTTGAATTGTTTTATAAATGAATAGCTAAACAAATAAAGACAGTTTGTTCTTTTCACTGTTAATCACATTGAGATACCTTTGAGAAGATTTCATCATATATCTGTCATTGTAATGTCATAGTTACAAGCCCTTGAAAATATGTCAGTTCTGAAACTTCGATAGCAATTAAAAAAGAGAGAAAACTCTGATGATGCATGCATAATTATAGTTCCACAGTTTTAATAAATCATAACTCAGAATACACATTTTGCTTGTACAAATTTCTATCTGAGTTCCCAACATTTCCAGGCAAAGGTAGAAAATTTTCTTCCTGAAACCCCAGAGACCTACTGCCAGTCAGTTTCGACAATAATTAGATGGGTCTCTTTGTATTATGAAACACAATGCCTAGAAAGATAGGTTTATCAAAACTTGACTACAGCAATCCAGAGTCCCATTATATGGCAGAAAAGAGATAAATACAATTTTGAATTGTTGCTGCTATCATTTTCTTTACATGCAATTTCACATCAAGGAGTTAACACAGAAGAGACTTGGAAATCTACATTGTTGTAGTGGTTGTAGCATGGGTATCATATATGGAGGTTCCTTCTAGGTTCAAAAAATCCACTCAAATCAAGAAACACCTCAGCAAATATAATGAACAAAAATGTATATTCAAAACGTCTACTTTGACTTTTGCTGAGGTGTGATAACTTTAATCAAAATTATAATTTCCTTAATTTCTTACTATAGAGAAACCTAGAAGGCACCAGTTTGTCTAAGCCATGATAGAAATTAGTTTTATATAACTACTTATCTTAAATTGAGATAAAGAATGAATAAATTATTCTGATATTTGATCTTACTTATGATCAGAACAAAATAGAATGACTATTGAAAAGAGGTTTCTCACTGCCTTTCTCACTGCTTAATTTTTCTTTTCTTTTTCCATTACTATGCAATTCTATGTTCTATATTTTCTTCTCTTTCATTTCTATTCTTTGGTCACAGATGTTTTGGTTATAATGAGAATGCTTATGATGCAAGCTAGAGGAAAATTTTTAAAACAGGCCAAGGATTTTTGTTCAGATTGCTAAATTTGATATTCTGGAGACAGTTATGCTATTTACTTGCATGCTTATATGTATTTTTTCATATAAAAATCTTAATTTTCTTTATGAATGTTGTTTTCAATATGATAATGAATAACACAATTATAGTCAATTTCTGGATTGAGTCTATTTTTTCTTAATCCTCTGAACTACTGCATTCCAAGATTCAATTCAAATTCTAATTAGATCAATAATTATCATTTCCATAAAGGTATCTATACCTTTACTTCTATCTCATTTTCTCCAAATGTACAGGATCTGGCTACAAGACCAAATATTTTTATCCAGCCTATCCAATGGTTATCCATCAATTGCAGTTGAGTGGCCACCTAAATAATTTTATCACAAGCTTTTGCACTCTGGTGAGTTCTGCTACACTTTCATTTAAATTCTGGTTAAATTATCTCTCAACTAATGCCAGCCATATAAATTAGTATATGCAAATCTAAAGCATTTCAAGGTTCTTTTTTTAAAGCCATCCATTTCCTTTTCTTTAATGATGAATATCTTCTTAATGACAGTATGATCTAAATAAGTAAATACTTATGGTGTAAATGAAGCCAGTTTATTAGGAAGCTGTTTGTTCATGCTGTAAAGTAATCTTTGTGAGTACAAATTCTCCTTTCATCATTTGGTGATTTGACAGCATGGATTGCAAGAATAGGTTAACCAAAATGGCTCCTCAATCTCAACATTGGGTCTGCACTGCAGCCACTAGTGTGGCTGGCCACTGTCTCTTGGACCTTATAAGGTTGATTGATTTGTTTAAAAATATAATTTTAATTAGATGTGAATTTTTTTTTATTTCCAGTAATGTTCATGGATTCCATATAAACCACAGAAGTATTCTACTAAAAATGTAATTTAGATTGATAGTGAACATTTTTTTTTATAATTCATGGATCCCAATATTTTTATTTGGCATCAACCTAATGCTCTCTATTGCAATTATGGTAAGTGTGAAGTTGCCTAAGGAAACAGCTGCTATGTTGACACAAATTATGCTGACTATTGACCACAAAAATTTTATAACCATTGTCTGAAGAGATGAAGAAGCTTCTTGGATGAGAAGAACGTAGCAACGTTTCAGCAGAATCTCATCTGCCATCATCAGGCTTCTGTATGGAAGTTTAACAGAACTACAATGACGTGGGATAATACCCGAAGGAA
>BHFT01014490.1:4909-25381 GCA_004320025.1 Laticauda laticaudata | reverse complement strand
ATTCCAGTCAGTGATGAAGTGATGAGTCCCTAGGACTTTGGCACTCAGTCTTCGCAAAACTGCGGGGGATGGGGCTGGGTGAAGCGGCCCATGGAGAGGAGGAGCGTCCTGGAGTTTACACCCAGGCCTTTCCAGAAGAGACTGAAGCACCTCCCACATTCTGGATTGCTCTTAGCATAGCTCACAGTGAACAGGCATATCATGGTAAGCTACCTGAACGCCCTTTTTTTTTCTAAACCAAAATCAACCGTTACTATTTTTGATATTTATCTTTTTTTTATATCTCTTACATTTACATTCCGTTCTAAAGCCCGCCTGTCACCGACTCTGCACCAATTGGATGGAAGAGGGATGTAAAACAGAGAGAATGAGAACACTGCCATCTGTTGATTGACGCGCTATGCATATTCCGTTCTTGTGACTTCACTGCACTAGCATTTTTGCTTCTCTTCTATCCGTGCCAGCATCCATTTGATTGATGTTTCATCCGCTCAGAAGTTTTTGAGCTGCTAGCGACTTTTGAGCGGAAGAATGTATCCAATTCGTCCATTCTGCCATGCTGCCTATGCATCGCACGTAGCATCCGTTCTGCCATCTGTTACCGCATCCGCCTATATTCCGCTAGTGGCTATTGTCCGCTGCGCATCGCGCAGTGGGGGTGTTGCGGCGGAACTCCATTCGTGCTTCCACGCGTAAGTCCGGACCTCAGGGAGGAAGTGGAGAACGGTGTAGCCACGGAACTGATGCCAGAACGGATGCTACGGGTTGCCAGCATGGAAACAAAGCAATGTAAAGATGGAAAAAACGTTCGCAGAGAGGGGCACCTATCTCGGATATTTAAGGGATGTCTAGAGCGATGCCTAGAGGATTCGCTAAAGGGGACAATCCTTAGGGGGAAAACCTATACTGCCTATAAAAAGGGGGAGCAACTCATCCTGGATCTCGAGCTTTCAGAACAAGCAGCCCTTGGCAGTGCAGACCTCTGCAGCCCTTATCTGACTCTTCCCTCTTCTACAGCATTCCAGTCATTGTCCCACCGTGGATCGTAACAAAGTCCTTTTGGCAGCCATCCATTCCTTCTGGCAACCAGGCCTGCGAAGCCATCGATCAGGCTCTGCGTGAACTCTTACTTCAAGTGAAGAAAAAGAGGCCAGCCAAGAAAGCGTCTGGGTTCCGAAGGCAGTGGTTGCTAAGATAGAAGCGAAGGACGGACTGTACGAACAAAGCTGATGGTGGAGCTGAGGAAACGAGCACAGACCCTTCGTGTGTCATTCCAGAACTTCATGAGGATTGCTCCAGCCAACTGTTGATGAAGTTGTTGCAGCGCCCTGAACAGCCCAGGTTGACCAAGGGCAAACACCAACTTCCGGCCCAGCCTGGAACCCTGGCTTCAATGGTGGCACTCACTTCTGCGCCAGCCTGGCATCAGGGACCACTAACAGGAAGCAATGCAGTATGGTCTGGAGGGTGGCCGACACAACACCATCAGCCATTTGTTGCAGAGAAGTGGTTGCAGGCCATCATCGCAAGAATACATGGAGGAGCCTCTCTCCAGTTGCCCCTCCACTGAAGAAGGATGGAAGAAAGTTGCAGAGCAAGTGGTTATCCATGAGGTGGAACTTCCCCCACACCGGTTGGGAGCCATAGATGTGCAAGCACGTGGCCTGCAAAGCTCCAGCCAATCCAGCGGGTCCTCTTATCCACAACTACTAGAGGGGCTTCTTCAGCATATGGGTTGGTTCAGCTTGCTGTCGCTCTATTTTTGGTCGGATGCGGGTGACTACAGTTAGTTACAGTCGTCGACTGTGCGATTAGGGAATGGCCCTCTTCGTGGCTAAAGGTTTAATTAGACACCGAAGGTAGGGTAGTCATCGTAGGTGGGGGCTGCCACGTCACCGTAAGAGGGAGGCTGGGAACGCAACCTCCTTTTTTTCAGCATGGGGCCTCTTTTCCCAGACTTCCAGACACTACCTCAACTGAACACGCAATGATGTGCCCTACTTCATGGCGTGGGGGATGTGACGCCGTTCTCCCTCAGAACTAACCTCATTGAAGCCCTATACCTCGCCAAATGCCTCACCCGTGAAGAGAGGATCTTCAACTACAGGCTGTCGAGGCAAGGCGGGTTGTGGAGAACGCCTTTGGCAAACAGGGTTGTCCAGGTACTTCTCATCCACATGCAAGCCACTTCAACCCAGAGACCATGAGGAGGATCGTGAAGCTGCCTGAGCATCTCTGCAAAATCTTCAGTGCGCAACTTTTTACCGCTACCCAGTCTTGCCAGAACAGGCTTGTGACCTCAGCAAGGCAATGGGGACATGGAGCCTGGGGGAAATGGAGGCTAAGGGCGAAACCTGGATAGACACTGAGGATGTGCAAGAGGCCCAACAGAGAGCCTTCTGACGTTGAAGGCGATAGAAGCGAGCGCAACCTCCTGAGACACTGGGTCAACTCCCAGCTGGAGCAGTGGAGATGGCAAGACAGAGGATGTAGATTGATTAATGGATGCTCCTTCAGGCCTGTCTCAGTCAACATGATGAGATTGGGTTCCATGTATGTTTGGGTGGGGCCTACAATGAAAGCAGGGCAGTTTAATAAAGAGTTGTGTTTATGTTGGCATGTGTGATTGATTGATTACATTATTATTGAATATAGGGCCATAGGTGTGGCAGCTGAGGGTGGACGCATTCCAGTCCCACTATGCCTTGCAACTGGAGGGTTTTCTATCCCACAGCTAATTTACCACATCCAAAGTAATCCCTGCCTCATCCCACATGCTGTATTACCTTATCCCAAAGGGAATGCCCTGCCTCCATCCACTGGCTAATCTCCAACCCATTAGCCATTGCTATCTCAACCACTACCAACTGGCTTAAGACCATTTCTAACAGGTTGTTCCACCAATGACTTTATTAAAAAAAGAAAAGTGAAGCAAGTGTCGGTGAATCAAAATAAGACTTTATACAACAAGCTATAAACAAAAATGAGTCTCTGTGCACTCCTCTTTGGTCGCCTCAGTATCTCAGGGGCTGAAGGGTCCAGGGCGTGGGAGGTGGCTTGGGTGCATGGAAGTGCTTGTCTTGATCCCCGCATCAGCAGCTCCTCCAGAAAGCGACAGCATGCAGAAGCCCACGCGCTCGAGAAAGAGTGAGGCGCCGGTGCTGCAGAAAGCCCCAGCAGGAACCAAGAGTGTAGGGCCAAGGGGTGGGATTGGTGAGCCCTGTTCGCCTCTTGCCAGGGCTGGCAGCAGATGGCTGAGGGCTTTCTTTTCTTCCCATGGTTGTGGGTTGCTGGCTGGCCAGGGAGGCGTGGCAGGAACACAAGGCTGGCAAGGAAGGGCTGGCAGGCGAGGCAGGCACCAGGCTGGCAGGAAGGCTGGCACCGGAAGGCTGGCAGGGCAGGCACCAAGGCTGTCAGCAGGCAGGCACTCAAGGCTGGCAGGCAGGCATGAACAAGGCCAGGCCTCACTCCAAGGCATGGTACAGGCAGGCAGCGCAATGGCTGCAGACAGGCTGGACCAAGCCAGGAAGGCATGCACCATAGCCGCTGGTCAGGCAGACTGGCTGGGCAGGAAGGCTGGCAGCAGGCATGCACATCGCAAGGCTGGGCAAGGGCAGGCACCAGGCTGGCAGGCAGGCAGACAGCAAGGCTGGCAGGAGGCCTGGCAAAGCAAGGCTGGCAGGCAGGCAGACGGCACAGGCTTGCAGGGAGGCATGCAAGCAGGGCAGGCAAGGCTTTCAATCCGTTTCCGGCAGCCAGGTTCTTTCCCTCTGAAATGTTTACCTGCTTCGAAAGGCTGCTCCCTTATAATCTTTGGGGCTACGCAATGCATCCTCCCCGCATGCGCAATTAATGCTAGCATCCCGTTATGGTTCCGCTGTTGCATGTCCGCTTAGGGCTTCTGCTCTGCATTCGCTTCAATCGCACTGTGCATCAGCTCGGCTGTGCCATTCCGCTCTTTCCGTTCCAGTGTCCGCTTTGCTTTTGCGCTTCGCCCCGGAAGCTCTTGTGGATGTGCCATCCGTTCTCATCCGCTTCCAATCCGCTGGCTCTGGTTCCCGCAATCCACTTTTCCAGCTTCGTGCCGCTTGCATCCTCCCCGTGTCCGTTCTTCTTCCGTTGTTATCCACCTCCGGTTATGCAGATTTCGCCCCTTCTGAGAGCGGATTAAGAACGGAATGGAACATTTTTCTTGTCCGTTGTGTCCTTTTTACTAACGTTTTGCATCCGTTGGGCAGTGTGACAGGGCCTTTAACTGATTCAAGTAGCTTGGAATATTGATTTATTAAGAAAGTATACATGATCCCCTATTCACTCACAATGACTCTAGGAAGCTTCCAGAAGTAAAACTTCAAATACAAAATCCAATAAAACCCCATCTCCCTGGAGATAACAAGCAAACAAGCTACTTGAAAAGCTCCATATCACCCTGGGACTCCCAGACCCCCTGCAAACCAATGTTTTTATGACTTTTTGAAACATGTGGGGATGATGTTCTACAGAGAGGGCGACACCCTTCTTCTTGGTCCCACCAGATGACCTCCTTCGTGTTATATAAAGCAGAGGAGTAAGAAACAGAAAAGTAAGAAACAGAGAAGGAGTAAGAAACAGAGAACAGCAACAAAGATGATTGGGGGCTGGAGGCTAAAACATATAAAGAATGGTTGTTGGAACTGGGTATGTCTAGTTTGATGAAAAGAAGGATTAGGGGGTGACATGATTGCAGTGTTTCAATATCTCAAGGGCTGTATGATGACCTGGGGTGTGGCACAAATGCAACATAGTCAGATAATCAATAAGAATCTCTTTATTATATCCAACTTTGCCCCCAATGTCCAAGTTACCTTCTGGCTGGAGAAAAACTATCCTAGGAACAGCCTTTGGCTGCAGAAAATTAAGTCCAAACCAGCCAAACTGAAGTAATTAGTTTGGCAGGGCAGGAACAAGAATTTCAGACTTGAAGGCACGGCAAAACTCACATGGTTGGGAAGAAGCCAGGAACACAGATAAACCACAACACTACCAGGTAAAGTCATGTTTGCTCCTAGCAGCCGGCCGCATGCAGCCTGCCTTTCTTATAAACTGCCTTCCCAGGTGTGGCTAATGAAGGGAATCAGGCCCCTTTCATCCCCCATAAGCCATGCAACCCACATTGCTCTCGTCTCCATTCCTCCTTGCGTGCCCTAGGATGAGGAGGGGGTGGGCCTGGATCTTCCTCTGAACTCCCTCTCCCTTGTTCTATCTCATTCCTGCTCTGCCCAGATGGACTTTGCCCTTCCCCAGCCTCCTCCACAACCAACAGAGCCACACTCCCATTCTCTGTCAGCTGTTCAGCTTCCTCCTCGGATTCAGACTGACAGGGGCATGACAGGCTGCCACAAAGAAGAATGAGTCAAACTCTTCTCCAAAGCACCTGGAAGCAGGACAAGAAGCAATGGGTGGAAACTAATCAAGGACAAATTTCCTGACAGTTAGAACAATTAACCAGTGGAACAACTTGCCTCCAGAAATTGTGATTTCTCCAACACTGGAGGTTTTTAAGAAGAGATTGGACAACTATTTGTCTGAAAAGATGTAGGGTTTCCTGCCTGAGCAGGGGGTTGGACTAGAGGACCTCCAAGGTCCCTTCCAACTCTGTTATTCTATAAATATTCCAAATATTCTAAAAACACAGATGGTTCATGTTTTCTTTTCTTCTCTTTGGCTTTTATAAAATTTAATTTTACACCCTAGAATAATGGGATATAGAAACAAAAATATGAAATATTGCAATATTGCAATATTACACAGCCACTCCTGGAAAACCTAGGTAGCAGAGGAAATGATGATGATGAAGATGATGAAGATGATGATAGAAGAAACCTATCCCCATCATGGGCTATTTCTGTGGAAGAACAAATGCTAGTCATCTGTCACAGATGTACCATAACAAAGTTCGCAAACATTCTCCTAGTAGTTTTTGTGACTTTTTTTTTTTTAAATCCCCTAATCCAATATAAAATAATGCTTAAACCTTTGAACTGTGTATTGTTCCACATATCATTCCTGACATGCTCTTTTATAGTTGTTAAAATCCTTCTGAATTAAACTAAAGTAAAGCAGTTATACCGTATTTGATTATGTCTTCAGGAAAAAAAAGTGATTTTAAAATAACATATTTGAATAAAATTAGAGTTTAGTCATTGATTTTGTATACATTTGCATTTTTCTGCAAAGAAAAACCCTTACAAAGGCATACAGCTCTGCATCAAAATTCAAAAGTTCAAGAGCTGCATTTCAAAAATTGAAACTCTAAATCAAAAGTGCTCGGATTTGGCTTTGAAATTTGTGTTTGAGACATAGTTGCTATTTGCAGTAGGCACTACTTTTAATTTGATTAAGAAATAAACCTTGTATGTGTTAAGTCTTTCTAAATAACTGGGTTTTAGGCTTTAAATGTTAGTTGGAAACAATCTTAGAAAATGTGCCACTTTTCAGTTTATCAACATGCCAGCTTATGTTTTTCAGTATATCTTGTCTTAGTCACTAGGGTTGCAAAAATAATTTTAGAATTCTATTTTTCATTCACTATCAGTGAAAATCATTATGTTTAACATGAGATTCTTGCAACAACTTAACAAGCAGCTCTTTCTTTCTTTCTTTCTTTCTTTCTTTCTTTCTTTCTTTCTTTCTTTCTTTCTTTCTTTCTTTCTTCCTTTCTTTCTTCCTTTCTTTCTCGTCCATTCAGGCTTTAGGGAAACACTGAGTGCTTACAGCCCAAAGCATTCAGGTTCAGTCAGCTAGAAAAATCGAACAGTGAATATGCGCACAAATGATATCACACGGCAATTGCAATGAGTGAACAACACAAAGAGGCGGGAAGAAATGAGTGTCCAAGAGACCAGGATCTGTGTTTGAATTCAGTTTCCCAACACCAGCCTCAAAGTTTTCTCCCAAGATTCCTGGGTTTCAAAGTGGTCACAATGCTTTTATTGTAAGGAGTGTTACTTGGACAATATGGGAAATGGCAATCCTTAATTACACTATTGGCTTCTGAGCTTTTGAAAGGTGTAATATTAATCCTGAAATTGTACAAAGAATGTGTTTGGCAGCCCGTAATTGCACGGTTTCAAGAAAGCATTCACCATCAATGCTAATTTGGGGTCCGATATTGTGAGGTGCCAGATGCTTCCTAAGAACGCCTAATTTCTTTCGCCATTCAAAGATAGAAAAAGGAATTTAGCTTCTCACAGGCATCTCAACATCTTTCAGAACTGAGCTCCCAATATAATTTGGACTGATCGGACAGTCTGTGCTTGTAATGGCTGCCCATTGGTTGTTTTAGGCAATTAAACTACTTATGCAAAGCAGCAAACTCTTTTTAGCAATTAAATAAGAAGGAAAGACTTAGACACCAAAAATTTTGGACAGTGGTAAGTTTTGGTTTAGTGAGTGGATGGTTAAAATACGCCACGGGCCAAACACACAACATAGGACAAGGGGCCTAAGATATCTGATCATTCAAGCAAGCAAAAGTGAGAGGGAGAATTTTACACCTCAAACCTTCATGTAGAAAGATGAAACAAATGGTCTAAGCCATTTTAGGACTTTTTTCTGCATCCCTTCTTTAAGGTAGCCATCTTGGATGTGTCAAAAAAAAAAAAAGAAAAGAAAATCCCTGTTCCAATTCTAGTAAGAGATCCATATTGCATACTAACTTTTGTGAGGAAGTAAAACAGAGAAACATTTATTCACAACCATATATTTTAGCAAAATTCATATTGAATTACAACAATCCATATATCCCCTATATAATTGAAGGGATGTATCAGTTCAATGTGTGTGTGTGTATGTGTGTGTGTTTTTAATGGCAGCAAGATTACTTTATGCACAAAAAAAATCCCTCCCTCCCTAGCCACTGTGATTTCCTTCCTTCCTTCCTTCCTTCCTTCCTTCCTTCCTTCCTTCCTTCCTTCCTTCCTTCCTTCCTTCCTTCCTTCCTTCCTTCCTTCCTTCCTTCCTTCCTTCCTTCCTCACACCAGGCAAGGAAAGGAGGTGTCAAGTATGAGAAGAAGCCAGTAGAAGGAGGTTCTTACAAAAGATCTGTCAAAGCAAAAATCCAAAGGGAAAAAATTCATTTTTGCTGTCCCAACCAAAAAAGTGGTAGGTACAGGGGAATCCATTTATCGGTTGCCATAACAAGTACAGTGTGGCCAGAAAGAGACCCCTGGCCAATGTGGAGAAATGGGATGAATTCTAAAAAGTTTCCGAAGCTGATTTCTTTTCCAGTCAATTTCCACACAGGAGTCAATCTGCTTAAGGCTACCATGAGGAAAAGCTCTTATTTAAACTTTTATTCATCCATGAACTGTAGTGAAGGAGTGACCATCTGGAAAAAATAAAACACTCAACAACCATGTAATTTGCCCTTTGTCTGGCTCCTGGCAGTGAATCCCCACCCCATTTTTTTCTTTTGGTGGATAAGCACTGAGTCAAGGCCGAATGAGAGTTTTCCTTGAAGTTTTTATTCAGTCTTTGAAAGTGTTGCATCATGTTACTTTTATTATTTATTTATGCATTTATTCAAGTTCTATAGCTGCCCAACCCAGCCAAGGGACTCTGGGCTGGGTTACATCTTAAGCACAGGTGCAATGCTGCTGACAGGATTTGTCAACATTTCTAAGCATGGGCTATGGCATTAAAATCCTGCCAAAATGACATTTGTAAAGAAAAAAGCCGATGTCATTATTGGAAGAAGGGAGATTAATCTATCATCAATCATGTCATTCAAGTGACTGTGAAGAAACAAATGTGATTTATGCTATTTTCTGTAGACAGTAGCAAATGGAGGTTGGATGTTTCTTTTATTTTCCTTTCATCTAGGAGTGTGATGGCAAACCTATGGCATGTGTGCCGGAAATGGCACACAAGCCGTTGCCCAGAATTGATTCACTGCGCATGTGTATGCGCCCCTGCCAGCTGATTGTTGGGTATCTGCCGTGCATGCACAGGGGAGTTTGTACGCACGCACAGGGAGCGGGGCACGTACGGAGGATCATGCACGCCTGCACAGGGAGGGTGGGGGGGGTTGCACATGCATTGCATTATGGGTACCAGCAGGGGCGAGATTCAATTTTAACAACTGGTTCTGTGGGCATGGTTCAGTTGGTGGGCATGGCTTGGTGGTCATGTGACTGGCTGGGCGTGGCCAACTCAATATCACTCACATCGAGGCACGCACTCACATCAATCCGCCTGGCCTCTTATGACTGTGGGGATGCTGCAACAGTCGTAAGTGTGAAAAATGGTCATGTCACTTTTTTCAGTGTCATTGTAACTTTGAATGGTCATTCCACACAAGCAAAGTACCAGCAAAGGAGGGGAAAAAACCTCCATTCCAGAGACAGGAAGTCTAGTCCTGCCAAGAATGTAATAAGGGCTAATGGAGAGGCAGTTTCTGTAAGCAACACCAGAATGTTTCCTTCCTGCCTTCCTTACAGGATTAGGCCAGTAATTTCTTCTAACAACCGGTTCTCCGAACTGCTTAGAATGTAAACAACCGGTTCTAGCGAATAGGCGCATATCTGTAGAATTCCACCCCTGGGTGCAGGCACGTGTGTGTTTGTGTGTGTGCACTTTCAGCATGTAACAACGAAAAGGTTAGCTATCACTGCTCTAGGACAATGAAGGTGTTGACATAAGGGATATTGGAGAGTGCCATGCTGGAAAAGATGAAGTATTTAAACTTTAAAGAGACAAGAAAAAAGAACACCATACTCACCATTTGGCACAGTGAACAGTTGAAGGATCTTGTAGTGCAATTGTCAAACTCTCATAGCATCTTGGTACAAGTAGTCCTTGACTCACAACAGTTCATTTAGTGACCGTTCAAAGTTCCAACAGCATTGAAAAAAGTGACTTATCTCTGTTTTTTACACTTACAACCATTGCAGCATCCCCATGGTCACGCTATCAAAATCTAGATGCTTGGCAACTGATTCATATTTATGATGTTTGCAATGTCTTGGAAACATGTGATCCAGTTTTGTGACCTTCAGACAAGCAAAGTCAAAAGGGAAGCCAGATTTATTTAACAGCTGGGTTACTTATTTAACAAGTGCCAGGATTCAGTTGAACAACTGTGGCAAGAAAGATTGTAAAATGGGGCAAAACTCACTTAACAAACGTCTCGCTTAGCAATATAAATTTTGGGCTCAGTTGTGGTCGTAACTTGAGGACTTCCTGTATGTGAATTTAAGTCTCCATTTTAGTGTGTCTGATAGAGGTAGGCTGCCTTGAGTTGAGGATAACACATTTGAGAATGTTAGGTTGAATGGTGTCTAATCCCTTCCTTCCTTCCTTCCTCTCTCCCTTCTTCCTCTTTTTCTTTCTCTCCTTCCTTCTTTCCTCTCTTTTCTTTTTTTCTCTCTTTTCTTTCTCTCTCTCTTTTCTTTCTCTTCTTTTTCTCTCTCTCTTCTTTCTCCTTCTCTTTTTCCTCTCCCTCCCTCTCTCTCTCTCTCTTTTGTTTTTCTCTCTCTTCTCTCTCTTTTTGTTGAATGGATTCTTCCTTGATAAATTGCTCTTGTGACATTAAAAGTACACCTGTCCCCATAGTCATTAGAATCCCAGTTCAATTCATATGAGAAAAGCTGTAGCCAAAGGCATTGATTAGTGGCAAATCAATATCTGTAGCCAATCTCCAGACCTAGTTTATTCCCCGGCACTACAATGCTGCCTCTGTTCCCAAACCTGGTGGGAAACCAGATTGAAAAGTACTGAGAGAGACTCCATCATCAAAGACTTCCTCTTTCAATTGCTTTGTTAACATCTGTTCCTCTAGCCTTCCTATAATTGGGTGATTCTCCTTATTTGTAGACTTTTTTTTTTTAAGAGGAGGGGAGATTCTTTTAAAGAATTTTAAAAGAGAAAGAATTAAAGAATTTTAAGAGGAGGGGAGATTCTTTTAAACTCCCTTTTAAAGAGGGAGTTTTGCCTTCCCACAAAGGCATTAAGGAGTTTTGCCAGCAGCCCAAGTTGTTTTCTCATTAGTGATTCTTCAGCCACCAGAGACCCGATTCTAAAACACAGCCAGTAGGCTTCACAAGACCTGGCATCCTTGCTATACCTTGGGGAAAACACAAGCTAAAATAAGGCAAAAATAGTAGGCTTTATAGATCCAGAAGGAATAATAATAATAATAATAATAATAATAATAATAATAATAATAATAATAATAATAATAATAATAATAATATAAAACAGCCGTGCCCAGGCTGGGTCTTTTAAGAGTAAAGATGTGAAGAAAATAATCACAGCAAGTAACAGACAATGCAATATTCAAGAAATGAAAGCAGCAAGGAAAAATCCAATACACTGATTTCATGCTGTTCCCATTTGGTTAAATACTCCTAAATATAAGCATTACCACATCTACAATATTGTCATCCTGGCAGAGGATGACAATAAAATCACATTTAATAAGAGGATTTAAATAAGTTGAAGCGGTGACAAATGCAACTTGGATGCAGCTGAGGTGACAATTAAGGTGAGCCCCAGGCAAAAAGCTTCCAGAACACATTGTGTGAACTTGCCAGAAATGTGTAAGTAGCAAGGATAAAAGTTTCTTCCTTCTTCTTTTTTATTTTCTCTCACATAAGGACCTGATTTTTCCTTGCCTCCAGGGTATAATTGCTGCCATAAGAAATTAGCTGGCAAGACTACAATTTTGATATTTGTTCCAACATTTGTATCTCTATTTGAAAACCTTCTGGTTACCTGGGGCTAAACCAAGCAAAGCTTTCTGCCAAGAAATAGTTGCCTTTGTATGTTTCAAAAGATTTTGTTTTGGTCCTCCATTGTTCAGGCATTGAATACAAAATATGATACCTTCCCAGCCACTAATAACCTCTAAGAAAAGAAAAGGTAATTTTAGCAGCTTCATTCTACTGGCTTTGATTGTCAGCTTGAGCTAACATGACATTTTATCATGGCTTCCTATCAAGGTGCTAAAGAAATGGTATTTTCAGAGAAGCCATTTGCTTCATCAGAAATCCTAATAAAAGAGAATATTTATAGTTCAGGGTTGACACGAGGGGTTCTTGATGCTCTATGACCGTGATGGCAAACCTATGGTACATGTGCCACAGGTGGCACGCAGAGCCATTTGTGTGGGCACGCGAGCCCCAGCCAAACTTACCTGCACTGTGCATGCATGCACCTCCCAGCTGATTTTCAGACTGTTTGAGGCTGTTTTCACCTCAACAGTGGCTCCAGGGAAGACTCTGCAGCCTCGGGAGGCTGAAAAATGGGCCTTCTGGAAACACCAGAAGTGCTCAAATGGGCTTGTTTTCAGCCTCCCGGGGCTTCCGAGGCTTCCCTTGAGCCTCTGGTAGGGCAAAAATGGCTTTCCCCGGGCTCCAGAGGCTCTCCGGAGGCTGAAAACAGGCACTTCGGGTATTTCCAGAAGACCTGTTTTTTGGCCTCCTGAAGCTGCAGAGGTTTCCCTCAAGCCTCTAGGAGGGCGAAAATGTCCTTAAATGGGCTGAAAATCAGCTGTGAGGCACGCGCATGCACAGTGCAGGTAAGGGGTTGGGGCGGGGTGTTTCTGCGCATGAGTAGAGGGGGCGGGGCACATTGCATTGTGGATGCTGGCATGCGCGTGCTTTTGGCACACCACAACAAAAGGGTTCGCCATCACTGCTTTATGAGCTTGCTTGTTTTCTTGCAGATGTTTCATTCCCCAAACTAGGTAACAACATCATTGCTAGTAAGGTGTCTTACTTACTTCTTACTAGCACTGATGATGTTACCTAGTCTGGGTAATGAAATGTCTGCAAGAAAACAAGCAAGCTCAGAGAGCACCAAGGACCCCTCATCAGAAGTCTTCTGTGTGTATTTTACTATTTGCATTTTGGGAAGGTATCTGAATCAAGTGTTTAGCTTTCTTTGTGGGGCCAATGGTTTTCTTTCAGTGTGCATCTGGAGAGAACAATTTACAAGTTCTGCAGTTCTTGGATTTGCAGTAGGGGTACAAGAGCTTCCATCAGTAGCTTGATAACTGTAAAACTGTGATTTACAAGGTATTTCTTTGCCTCATGAACTGTTGGCGATTGATATGATAGGAAATGCTTCTTTGATGAATTCAAATGTTTTATTTGATTTGAAAGTATGGATCTCTTCAATATCAACTCTTTCTTTTGGATCACTTTCAGAGCACTCAATGAATTTGGCCATTTCTTTTAGTTTTTAACACAAAAGAGCTGTTTATTGTGATTTAAACTGGTGCTCCTACACATTTTCTCCCTTGGTTTACTTGGTTAATCTCAAATTAATAACACTTAGTCTTGAATAAAATTTAGCCTGGAGCTTTTCTAAACATTGTATGAGGAGTGGTCATCCCATTCTTATCTAAGCTGAAGGTTGATTCCATACAGCAAATGTGACTTAAGGAAGATAGCATGCTTTCCTGTCCATTTATTCACAATGCAGTGTAAAGTCTTCCCATTACTTAAAAGCTAATGCTATTATGGCAATCATATCAGAAATACTGAAGTGCTTCTGGGTTGAAAGGATTGAACAGGGACATCACTGTTGCCCCACCCAAGTGGTACCCATCTATCCATTTGGGTTACTTGCTTTCAAATTGCAGAGTTGGAGCATGTGACAGAAGTTCACCCTGTTCCAACTGGGTCTCGAACACAAGCCTGCTGATCCTCAGCCCAGTGTCCTAACCTCATGAGCCACCTCACTCCTTGTGCTTAAAGTTTAACAATCATGACAGAAAGAGGGGAACAAAGGAAAAGAAAGATGGAAAATCATGCTAGGGAACAAAATTATGATTTAAGATCAAAAATTGACCATACATCTCAGAAGTCATTTTCTTTCCTCTTTTTCAGAAAACATGCAAACTAAGCACCCTATTTCAAATATTGGCTATAAAAATAATCATAGCTGAGTATAAGGATATACTCTGCCTTTGATATCTGCCTTTTATATACTCAGAGTATATGGATATACTCTGCCTACTCTGCCTTTTATATACTCAGAGTATATAAGGATATACTCTGCCTTTGATATCTGATGACATATTTAACCAACCCTGAAGCCTGCAAAGAATTTTTTACAGTGGATGTTTTTTTCTGTTTGAAAGGCTCTCACAGGACAATTTCTTTAGGAAGGGTGTCCAATTTTCAGTTCGCTTTAAAAATATACCCTGAAAAGGGAGATCAGCTAGCACGTCATATCATGGAACTCCTAGCACCTATTTGTGGACTTTCCTACTTTGAAGATTTTCCTACTTTTCTATTTAAGTAATTCCCAGATGTGCACATGTGCCTTGAGTTATGTAAAGGTTATATAAGCCTGCATTCTTTGGGGAGACGGAAATAGCTACATAGCTGACACTGGATAGTGTGCTGAAGTGATGAAAGAATGTAAACTGACTTCATTCAAAATGCAATTTAACACAACTTGCAAATATAAACTAGTCTCCTGGAATTGATAGTGTATCTGGAAGTTGAGGGTTCTGCGCAGTATCTTTGTTGTTCCTACCACTGGACAAAGCATTCTGTTATTGTTCCTGAGGTCTGTTGGAGTCTCTCTCTCAGCATAGGAGCCCCAACCCCAAGTGCTCCTATCATTCCTGGAACCATTTTGGCTTTTACTCTCCACATCCTCTCTAGTTCCTCCTTCAGGTGCTGGTACTGCTCTAGTTTCTCATACTTCTTCCTCCTGATGATGCTGTCACTTGATACCTCTACATCTATCCACCACCATTGTCTTCTGGTCCTTGTCTACTACCATGATATCTGATTGACTGGCTACCTGGATCTGGAAGTCCCACATGATCTTAGCTCTCTTATATTGCATGACTTTCTGTGGAATCTCCCATCTGGATTTGGGAGGGTCTAATCCATACACTGTGTAGATGTTCCTGTACGCCATGTGAGCAGAGGTGGTATTCAGCAGGTTCTGACCAGTTCTGGAGAACCGGTAGCAGAAATTTCGAGTAGTTCAGAGGACCGGTTGTGGAAATTTTGAGTAGTCCAGAGAACCACCTCTGACTGGCCCTGCCACCATCTATTCTCTGCCTCCCAAGTCTTAGCTGATTGCCTGGGTCTTCTTTTGTTGCCTTGAACAGGAGAATGGAGCTGTAAAGCAGGATAGTGGGGAAGGGAGGGAATAGAGATTTTGCAGTAACCTTTCCCTGCTACGCCCACCAAGCCACACCCACCAAGTCATGCCCAGAGAACTGGTAGTAAAAAAAATTGAATCCCACCACTGCATGTGAGGTATTTGTTTGTGACATTCAGTGTATGGTGCACCTGCCTAAATCTTACACCCTGCCAGTATGTGTTGAACCTTTTCTGAGGCCTCTCTTCATAGTCTCACCTTGGCTCTTGTCTAGTGCGGTAGACCTCTGCTTTTATGGATTTGGTGCTTACTGTCTGTTCTTATGCTGACTCAATGCTGTCTTTTAGTTTAGTCCTTTCCAGCCACTAGTAGGATATTCCAATGGCTTCCCCAGAGGTGTATTCAGCAGGTTCTGACCAGTTCTGGAGAATTGGTAGTGGAAATTTTGAGTAGGTCGGAGAACCGGCTAATACCACCTCTGACTGGAAGTTTTACAGTACTCTACCCCTGCCAGGTCCACCAAGCCACTTCCCACAGAACCAGTTGTAAAAAATTTTTAATCCTACCACTGGCTCCCCCTCAGCTATCTGCTAATCCCTACATCTCATGCAGGGCCTTGTCTTGCCATGACACATATATACAAACTCTTTATTTCTATAGCAGTCAAGTGTGTCAAAGGTGGCATGGGAGTATTATATGAGAACTGCAGTTTGACCTCTGGCCAGAATAATTTCTTGTATTACTGAAAACTATGGATGGATAAACAGTTAGAAAAGAATCACAGAACACTATTTAGATCTTTGATAACGGCAGCAAGATTATTGTATGGCAGGACAAGTCAAGATGGCAGGACATGTTGAAACGGCTAGATTGAATCATTGGATTAGGGAAAAGAAAATTTATTTTCATTTGTGACTGGAACTCCTTATGACTTCTTGTGAAAAAAAACCCCATATGCTTATCATAAAGAATGTATATAATAATATATCATTTTACTGAAGAAATATACTCTATTGATACTGCATTTTGGTAATCCGCTTGCTCTGAGGACTAGGTATGACCATGGACTGGGATGTATATATGCCTAACCCGATTCTCTTGATGGTAGTGTTTACTGCTTCCCAAGAGTAAATTAGGATTGTCAAATTTTGCACTGCAGGAGTCTGCATCAATGAAGAGAAGAAATCTTTATCTTCTCTGATGGGAACTGCACGTTCTTGTAATAACAGCAAAATGCGATTGGTTGACCGTGTCGTTTAGGTAACTCCTCACAACCCAGAATGCTGGAAACCCGAAGTTCGTTTCCCTTCCAAAGTGTGGAGTTAATTTATTTGAATTAATAGAAATAAAACTGTTCGGCCTTAACAACAACAACAAAAAAAATCTGTAGTAGACTACCATATAATTAGTGGCCAAAAGGAGGGTGGGAGGAGGCTTTGTCAGGCAGGGGATATTTATGAAAAGCTAACCATGAGTAAGAGAAGTCTGGATCCTGCTTGTTTTATAAAGGCAGCCAATATCCTCCTGTCTGGCTAATTGGTTGTCATAGAGTTGATATCAAGGAAAAGCCGTTCCACAGCAACAGCCTTGTGAATAAAGCTCCTTTTCTCATTCTCACCTTTCCCTCCCTCCTTTGTTACATTCAACAAGTGTCAGGAGTAGGAAGCAATGATTTGGATAGGCTCTGAACTTAGGATGATAGGCACATTGATCTAAACCTTGGGGCTTTCCTCTCAGCAGGCCACCTTGCTCTGTCATTAGCCTTGGTCCCAGAATTAGCGGCATTCTCACCAGCTGACCCGTACGACCCCAGAGGTCACATGCCAAAATGTGGATATTGGTGTGTGAGCAGGTGTGAAACTTGGTCCGTTTGTTATTGGTTTATTATTCCACTTGTCACAGTGGGATTTTGGGAAAGAAAGGGTGGGGAAAGGAAGGCAAGAATCATGGGAGACTATGTTGAGCGAAAGTTTCATTAACATAAAAATGTGGTAGATGCCCACATTGGCTGTACTTATCTCTGTGTACATTTTTTCCCCAGAGCAACAATTTGAATTTCAGCAGGGAAAATGGAGTTCAGCGCTTATTTTTGTGGTTAGATGCTAGAAGGATTGCCTTATTAGAGCAGGGATTTGGGGAGTAGTTATTTATTTATTTGGAGTATTTAATTTAGAGATGGTTTCTGGGCAGAAAATATGAGAGTCCGTATGAAATTATATCAGTAATGACTGTAATTAAAACATATTATTTTTAGAGCTACCCCTTCATTGGAATGCCTTTTCTGCTCTGGGCTCCTCCAAGGTGCTGTTAACGTAATTTTATTATCAGTCTTTGCGCATGAGTTTTCCAACTGCAATTTTTGAATGAGGGGGCATGTGGTTTAACTCTCTGGTGTAACTGAAATTTGCTGATGGTAGCATTCATTGCTTTTGAGTTTGGGCTTTGCATACTATTATCAATGTTTAAGTTTTATATATATGTATATATTAAAATGTATTAAATATAACAACAGAAAATATATAAAATGACTTAATAAAAAGTTGTTAAGTATTTGTTTGAAATACTACCTTTCTGGAAAGTAGCAAGCGATGTATGTATCTCAACAAAACACTTTTAATGTTTTAAAAGAAACAAAGCCCAAATTCTTTGTCTATGGAGATTCTCAGCCATCTAGGTCATGGTTGTCCCAAAGGTGCTTTTTCAAGAGGCAACTGGACTTTCTGGTTTTTCTTTGAAGATGTTTCACTTCTCATCCAAGAAGTTTCTTCAGCTCTGACTGCAAGGAGCTTCTGGGATGAGAAGCGAAATCTTTTCAAAGTAAAACCGAAAAGTCCAGTTGCCTCTTGAAAAAGTACCTTTGGGACCCTATTCTTTGATTTACAAAACTTTCCTCCATTGAACAAGACATGAAGGCAGTTCTTGTTTTGGCGTGAAATTTGACTGAATCCTGAAAGGTTTATTTATGTTGAATTTTAACTTTGGAAATAAAATAAAAGACTTGTTAAAAAAAGAATATCAAACTTTTACAACCTAATGTGTAAATTGGAAGTAAGTTGGAACCCAATCAGCTTTTTCTTCCTCAGTTTCCACTTTGGGTTGAAGATTGTTCACCATCACTTTCTTCTCACACTCATCGGGAAATGCTGTGCCAGAATGGTTTTTTTCTTCATCCTGATTGGTTGGGAGTCTTGGTCTGTGTTTATTGGTCTTGGAGTTGGGGGAGTTTTGCTGTGTTGTGCTTGATTGGTGTTTCTAGTTTCTTCTGTCTGTTTTGTGGGCTTTTTTTGTGTCTTGATTGGCTGGCAACATTGTCGTTTCTGTATTGGAGGCTTTTAGTGCAGCTTGGCTCCGAGTAAACGGACGGCTATCATCTATTAGGAAGCTAGGTTTCATCTGGGTGCCTGGTTGGGGTGTGTTTGAGCTGGAGGTATCAGGGGGAGTCAATTTGTGCCCAGGTGTTTGCCTGGCTTGTGGTGTAGAGATCTTTCTATTTGAGAGTGCAGGCTTTCCAAATGATTGACAGTCTGGTGGAATCATCTCTTCTATTCATGCTTTCAGGTCTTTTTTTCAATCTCTATGGCTTCTGTTTGATGATTCTGTGGCTGGGGTTTTCTATAGTGGCTAGGGTTTTGGTGCCATTGAAGTTGATGTTGTGACCTGTGGTTTTCATGTGTTGGACTACTGAGGAGGTGTGTTCCAGCTTTTTTTACTGCATTTTTGTGTTCATCCAGGTGGGTACTTATTCTTTTATTGGTCTGTCCAATGACAGGTTGGACAATGTATGGCCAGGCATAGATGCACAGGCATGATGCACACACACTATACCACTACATCACACCCAATCCCACCACCACCCAGCACAGATAAACTCTGTGGCCAAACACTAATCACCAGAACCAAACGCCTGGCAGACAAGACACATATAAAGACTGAACTGACGAAAGTTCAGACTGACTAAAGACTGAACCTGACTAAAGTACTGACGCTACTAAAGCTTCTACAAAAGCAAAATCACCAGCTTGATCACAAAAACACACTAAGACATAATGGAGACCTAGAAGATGAAAGACCTATGGAACAGCTGTCCTGGCCTACAAAAACGGTACTACAGACAAAATCAGTAAGATACTACATAGGCATCACATCAGACTGCCTTCAAAACAGACAAAAAAATAGCAAAAGCCCATCCTTTTAGAAAACCCCAAAGATAAAATTGACCTGGAAAACCAAGGCATATACGAAGTCCCCTGTGCATCATGCCCGGCCCTGTGCATCAAGGCCCAGTTTGGAACAATCCAGCCTCCAGGCATTTCCCAATCAATATTTTACCTACACTTTATGGTAGAAACTCCGCATGCAACATTTGCCGATGATGGTAATTATTTATCTTTCTTTATGTAGACTTTTAAGGGATGCAGTGGCTATGACGCTGAGCTTGTCGATCAGAAAGGTCGGCAGTTCGAATCCCGAGCATTGCGTAGCAGAGTGAGTTCCCGTCACTTGTCCCAGCTTCTGCCAACCTAGCTGTTCAAAAGCATGTAAAAAATGCAAGTAGAAAAATAGGAACCACTTTGGTGGGAAGGTAACATCATTCCATGCACCTTCGGCATTTAGTCATGCTGGCCATATGACCACAGAGACATCTTCAGACAATGCTGGTTCTTTGGCTTTGTGACGGAGATGAGCACCGCTTCCTAGATCTGGAAATGACTACTATGTACCTTGCCATAAAGTCTATGTTACTATCACCACCAGCAAAAGTGGATGTCAATGGTCAAAGACAATTATTCTTTCAAAGTATTACAGGTGAATAATTGACAAAAATAATATCTAAATTTGGTCTAGTTAGAATATTAAGAGGAAAAAGAGGAGGCAGCCAGCCAGCTTGGCCGCCAACCAACCAATCAATCCTTTAACCAATCAATAACAAGGACTTAACACTGGTAGCCACAGCTCCATAATAATTGTATATGTATTTCACCAGGTGCATATGGAAGTGGAAAAGTGTGACTAGGGTGAGAAATAGGGAAAAAACAAAATTAGTTGTTGTGTGCTTGCAAGAGCTCTGGGATTGGCCTAAGCAGATTGGAAGAGAGAATGAAAAGAACACCTGGGGGATCGATTTTCCTTTTGATTTTGGTTTTGACCCACTTGTCTGCTTTTGTGAAGATTCCAGCTGGGTACAATAGATTGCCTGGCACCTTGGCAACAGAGTGCATTCTGAAGTGTATTTGTCTGGCAGTGCCCAACAGTTAATACAACAGCTTAAAAATCTTTAGAAAATAAGAGCATTTAACGCTCTTCAATGGATATGATCCTCACCTTTGTTTTCTAACACTATGCTTTTCTTTCTTTCTTTCT